>MU702731.1:132949-176153 GCA_026770625.1 Nicotiana glauca | reverse complement strand
CCCCCCCCCCCCCCCCCCCCGTGTGAAGTTATTGATTCCTTGAAATATTAATGCTTGTCTCTCAATCACCATTTTCCTCTCCTTTATTCCCTCAGCCCTTAAAACTCTATTTCTGCACATTCACTCTCTTCTTAGACTTAAGTTCTGCCACCCTTATGTGAGCCTTGCCTTGGGACCTCTAAGCTCCTTCTGAACTTGGACACACGAGGGCTGGCATTTCCACACTGCACTCATCTCTATTCTGGTTGTGTAACTTGGTGTGAGCACTTCCCGGGGCCTTATTGAGGCCCTTAGGGAACTCTGACACACCCAGGTCTGCGAAATGCTCTAAAATCAATGGCATTGTCAAAGATATGGTTCCTTGCATATCTCAAATAGGAAGTCAAATCAGGCTTTCCTATTGTTGTAGCTTTTTCTTTCATTCTTTCTTTTGTAATTCAGTACTTCTAGTTTGTAACATGTTGGAATAAACATTTGGGGTTTGGCTAGTAAAAATGTTTGGGTGATCATGTATGTTCAAGGGTAGAAAGAATGCCTATAGGACTATTTTAAATTCTTTGCGGTCAATACTGCATTTTAGACACCATGACTATAGGGTTTATCTCAACTTCTTCATGGTTAATGTCACTCCTAGATAACCTGCCTATAGGACTTATTTAAATTCTGTATGCTACTTAGATATCATGTGTTTATGTTCTAAACGGCTGAAAATAATTGTCATATTTATAATGCTAAAATCAGTAACAGATAGAAATCATGCCTATAGGGATTCTTAATGAAATTTGATTCGTTTCATTCACATTCAATGTTAGATATCATGTTCACAGGGTTTGAATTAGCAATAGTAGATACCATCATCTACAGAATCGGAAATTGATTTGTCTTAAAATCAGCTATTCCGGATAAGTTTTAAACAATCTAATTCCCTTATTTAACGAGGTTTAGCAAGCATGCTATAGGAGCTCAAACAATTCATTTTTACTGTTTTGCCATTTTCTGAATTAAAGTAGATATCATGCCTATAGGACCCCGTCTAAACACTTAGGCAAGCCTTAGATAATAACATCAATAAAACTGAATTCGCCTCTACTAATTTGTAATTGCTCCAACCAGCAGGCAAGCCTGATTTGGGCTTCTTATTTGAGGTTTCTGATAAATTTGGCTTTGAATTAAACTCCCCCCTTCTTTAGTATTTCAATCAGACCCTAAAAAGTATATGTAAGTCATGCTAGTTATTTGCTTTTGTTAAAGGAGGTGTATTTGAGCATGTATCTGTTTATATGCTTCCCCAACATGCAGTATGTGTTTTTGTATGTTGCCTTAGATTTTTATCCTTTGAAACCAATCAGACTAATATCACTTCCCTTTATAAATAGTAGTCCTAAGTACCTCCGAGACAGATAGGAATGGGATGGGTAATAGCAAGCAATAGTAATCGAGACGAATTCACGCTTTAGTACCTTAAATAGGGTGGGAAAGGGTAGATATGGATATGATGGCCGGTGCGCTTATACCGCGTGTCTCTCTTGAGGAGTGATTACCAGGTATTGCATTGATGGGATCCATATTATGATTAAACCTAGGACCCTATTTCATTTTCTTTCGTTATCTTACAAGAATATTTTGATTTCTTTTTTTAAAAATCAGCCTTTTATAATTGCTCTTTCGTACATTGTTTACTCCCAAGCATTTGTGCATTAAAACCCCCTTTTACTTGAGCCTTATTTGTTTACTTGTCTATTTGCAAAATTCACATTAACTGTCTGGACGGGAACCACGCTAGTAGATTCTAAGGGATGCCTAATACCTTCCCCTTGGGATAATTTCAAAGCCCCTACCCTGTCTTTGGTTATCAAAAGCGTAGTTATAGTTGAATCTTGTATGGTGTCCGAATGCACCATGAATAATTAGGTGGAGATTCTCTAAAATGCAAAACCTTGTTCCTAAAAGGAACGAGTTGCCCCATACCCAAAATGTCATAAACCCGATTTTCCCGCCACGACGAGGGAAAAATGGGGGCGCGACAACATCTTCAAGATTAAGTAAAGGGATAATGAGATGCTGCGAGAATTCGTATCTCGCTTTCAAATTGAACGAATGGAACTACCACCAGTCTCAAACGACTGGGCGATACATGCCTTCACTCAAGGCCTGAACGAATGAAGCTCGATAGCTTCAAAATAACTTCAATAGAACCTAATCGAGTACCCAATCGTGACTTGTTCGGATGTCCATAACCGAAACCAGTCAAAAATTAGGGTCAAGGACAACCATCTACGGCCCACTCGGGCTCGATATACCCAAGCAGGCTTCTAACAAAGGAGCCAAAACCAAACAAAGAAAGGTATGAGCCATACCCTGAAGACTGGAGAAACGCTCTGAGACGTAGCATACCCTACAACAATCAAAGGATGGACCGAGGATTCTCGTTAACAGAGCCGAATTTGACAGGCATACAGGGCCAACGGAGGTACCTCAATTGTCAGAATACAACTTCAATGTCGATATACCAGACATCATTTTCTCCATCAGCAAAATCAGAGATTCCATATGGCCCAGGCATGTGCAATCTAATCGTTCGCAAAGGAACCATAACTTAATGTGTGAATTTCACAATACACACGGCCACGAGACCGAGGATTGCCACCAGCTCGGAGAAGAAGTAGCCGAGTTACTCAATAAACGTCATCTTCGAGAATTCCTAAGTGATCAGGCCAAAAATCATTTCTGAGAAAGAGAGGCAGCCAAGAGTAACGAAATGAATGAGACGCAGCATGTCATCAACATGATCTTGGGAGGAATGATGCCTCATATGATCCATGATGAGAAAAACAAAAATATCCACCACGAGAGAAAAGCAAACTCGGGGCTACATACCCAATGATGCCCTCACATTCTGCGATTAGGACATCGAGACCTTGAATCAACGTCATAACGATGCATCGGTAATCTCCTTCCTTGTCAATTCATTTCAAATTAAACGTGTACTTGTAGACCTAGGTAGCTCAGCTAATATTATTAGATCGAGGATAGTAAAGCAGCTCGGACTGCTCGACCAAATCGTACTGGCCTCTCGAGTCCTCAATGGATTCAACATGGCGAGTAATACAATGAAAGGAGAAATCACCCTCCCAGTCAACATGGCCGGCATGACCTAAAATGTTAAATTCCATGTCATCGAGGGAGACATGAGGTACAACACCTTGCTCGGAAGGCCGTGGATACACTGCATGAGAGCGGTGCCATCCACCCTCCATCAAATAATGAAATTGCCAACAAAAGAGGGTATTAAAACCATCTAGGGGGAACAACATACCGCCACGTAAAAGTTTGCAGCAAACGATGTAACACCGAAACTTCTGCCTCCATCCTCAAAGGAGCCAAAGGATAATCAAACAATAAAATAGTGATAGCAAGCTACGCCATTGGCTAAGTCCAAGCCAAATGAAGCAAAGGACCATACCGCATCCTCATCACAAGCGACTACAACATATCAGACCTCGAAACATCGCCAACACATTCCGCGATGAGGTATGGCCATATCCCTTTTGTATTTTAGTATATACTCCATTCTAACCTTTATGCATAAATTTGTCTGAGGCAATCGAAATGCTAAAACCAAGCTTGAAGACCTTAAGGTTTTAAAGAATTTGTTGCACTCTTTTCCTTCGGTCAGGTTTTTATCCCAACAAGGTTTTTACCGGCAAGGTTTTTAACGAGGCAACACCTATATTCTACCTAAGGAAATCTCAACGAGTATTCAAGGCTTCTTTTGCCATCAAATTCGAATACTGGGGGCATCCCCCCCAGAAGACCACCATCTCAGAGAATCTAAGACATGTTGAACGGGGTCTCAATAGAAATACAATGTACCGGGCCAAACGGTCAAAGAACCGTGTCCGCATAGAACAACCAAACTCCTAAAAGCAAAGGCATGTATACTTGTACCAAGTAACTGAAGAATACTTTTCATCAAAGTATTTCATGCTTCAAAAGAAACTCGGTATTTTTTGAAAAAATGGCTCCTCTATCAAAAACGTCCCAAACACTCAGGGACTAGCATCAAAAACTCAAGTCCACATGACCCCCGGGTCGAAAACTCTAAAATCATAAGACCTCAATGAGGCAATACCAAGTTCACAAGTAATGGCTCCCGAGTTTGGAAACCCTCCGCGACTCATGGACTGCCGTGAAACTCCATCTATATCGTAATGGCTCCCGAGCCGAGAAATCCTCTGGTCTCAAGGACTACTGTCAATCGCCATCTCCATCGTAATGGCTCCTGAGCTGAAAAATCCTCGACAAGTCATGGACTGCTGTCAATCACCATCTCCATTGGCTTATAAAAAATCCAAGCCTAAAAGACCCCAAATGGGAAGCTTCGGTCTCGTAAAGCCTACATAAGGCAAAAACAATATATGTAAGACCTCGAGCAAGGCATGAACCATACTTGTACCACGTATCCAAAATTGTAAGACCTCAAAGGAAAGTCAAACTTATAAGACCTTACTAAAGGCATAAACCCAATCTCAAAGTTAAGGCTATATATCGAACTTGTAACAACCATAAAAGGAATACCCTCGATATAGACGCCAAAACAACTTCACTCAAGACTAAAAGTGGCTCCAGCCAAATACAAATGACTGAAGTCACAAGGCTGTACCAGCCAAACTAACGCGATTGGGGGACGCCTGACCGTCGCTACAAAATCACAGGCCTTTAATCACTTCAAATCTACTTCGAAAAGAACCGATTAAATAGGCTACCCTCGACATAGGCAAAAGCGCTTTTACCATGTCAGCTCCTAAACATTGGCTTCGAGATACTCAGCCTCTGAGCCAAACCTCCCAAGGTGCTCGATCATCTCCATATAATGACTCCCAATCGAGGTTTTTTATTAATCCGTCAAAGAGTTAGGAAAACACTTCCAAAAAAATCCTTATCGAGGGAAAAATAAAGCCTATATAACAGGTCGCATTGACCCAAGGCGTAAGAGCCATTGTCGCCAGCCCACATAAATGGTTGCATCAACCCAAAGCGTAAGAACCAGTGTCACCAGCTTAAATTTCAAAGCTTGAGGGTTAAATGAGCTCGAGTCGAAACCCGATTTGGAGACTGAAACCAAAACAGCTAAAATGCCTAAGAGTAAAAGTGTAAGAGCCATTTTCTTCAACCAACGCAAAAGGTCGTACCGACCTAACGCATAAGAGCCTACGGGCCAGCATTAAATTCAAAACTTGAGGGTTGAATGAGCTCGAATCAAAACTCGACTCAAAGACCGAACCAAAACAATTAACTAAATTTGCTCAAGAGCAAAAGCATAAGAGTCGTTGTCACTAGCTTATACCAAAAGGTCACATCGACCAATCGGGTAAGAGCCTACGGACCAACCTAATGAGCCCCAGGCCCATACCAAGAATATAAGGATTCCTCTTAGCTCAAATATCAGTTAACCTAACTAAAATCAAGGCGAAAATAAATGCAAGAAAAATAAAACCCTGAAGTTTTTTTTATACATACATACATATGAAAAAACATAGCCTCCATCTACAAACGTGCTTTCTACTAAATCAAAAGAAAAATATACATCAGCCTAGGGGGCCTATAGCCCATCGACCTCATCTTCGCTATCGTTGATGCCGGACAGAAGTAATCGAGTATCACGCTTGTCCACCCTCGCTCTTGCCAACTCTTCCGAGAGGACAAATTCCCAAGCACGGATCTCCTCGAGAATCTTTCTTTGAGACTTGCAACGAGCACACTCTATGATCCTGTCTTTGCGGTGGAGGATCCTCCTCAGCTCAGCTTGAGCATCGATAGTGTCCTTTAAATAGATCGTCATCTCCTGGTCAGCCTTAGTTCGGCTTATTACGGCTTCAGCCCGGGCATTAACAATCTCAGCCTTGACCTCCGAAAGCTCGGACTTGAGCTTCGTAATCACAACTATTTAAACCAAAGCACTGTCAAGAGTTAAGCAAAGTTGAACCTCAAGGGCAGAGACTTCGCCCAGAGCACCCTCCTCCGCTGAAGCCAGAGCGTCCGCTTGAGCGTTTAACTCATCATACTCGCCCTTCGTTCGGCCAACTTTGCTCTAAAGGCACTCCAGGTCCTCCGTCTTTTTTACAACTGAAATAATCAAAACATAAGCCTCAATAGCTAGAATAAACAACATATGCTCGATAGGGACAAAAAACTACCTGCTCCTTCAGATAGCTCTCATAATTCGAGCTCTGACATGCCAAATCGTTTTCCCTTTCTTTGCAAAGGCGCCTAAGCGATTTATCCTCATCCAAAGCTTTTCAAAGCTTGGCCTCACGATGAAGTAGCTCAGACTTAAGCTTATCAAAAGACTGCAAAGGGAAACACGATAAGGAAGGGAGGGCATGAAACTCAGAAAATCTGTGCCAAAACTTACCGCATAGTGAAGACGTTGGGCTTCCTCAAAGGTCAAGCACACATCCGCTAGCTTGGCTCCCTCGGCTCCGAAGAAGTTGACCCCGGCCAAGGAGTGGTTTCTCGTAATATATGACCTCGGGTTCCAAGAACCCCTCAAAACACCTCCGACGAAAAAAGAGGAGGACAGCGGACGAGAAACCACCTTTCCAAAGTTAGGATCCACGGGCACAGTTGGCTCAGTTGATACTTCCACTCCGGGCCCCCGATCTAGGATCACTTTGCCTTGATCATTGTCACCTTGCAAAGGTATCTCTTACTTATTGCTATCATTTTTTAGCTTAGAAGCTAGCAACCCTTCTCCCTCTCCAAAGGGGCACGGCCTCGCCTCGGAAGTTTCTCTGATGCCTACAATAACAAGATTAATACGAAGAAAGGGAAAGTACCTCTCCAAATGAAGGAAGGGAAAGGGAAAAATAACACAACACGCACCATGATGTTTTGCTTCCCATCTTCCCCGGGACAAAGCTCGCCACTTGTGCTCATCGCAAGTCAAGTGGGTCGCCAACTTCCAAACCCAATCCGGCAGATCAGGAACCTTGCCCGGTATCCACAAAATCACTACAAAAAGTGAAATGGAGGCATGTTTACGAAGCCTGGCTTCGCTGTAAACTAAACTAAGAAGGCAAGAAGTATACCACTTACGTGTATAATTCCATTCCTCAAGGAATGGCATAAACTCCACAGGGATAATGTGGACGAATCAACTCATCCCCTCCCACTACCTATCTTCTTCATCAATCAACAACGAAAGGCGTAGCTGACCAGTATTGTAGAATTAACAGGCCTCGATGGTAGAAAGGCCGGTACAGCATGACAAAATGGTTGAGCGTGAACTCAAGCCCTGCCTTCTCTGCGAAGAACCTTATCATCAGTACTATCTGCCAAAATGACGGATGAATCTGTGCCAAGGTAACCCGATACTTTTAGACAGAAGTCAAGTACAACCCTATCGAGGGGGCCCAGTGTGAAAGGATACGTGTACACACTCAAAAAACCATCGGCACGTTCCGTGATTCCCTCATTCGAGGAAAGTATCTATATCACTACCTTATCCCCCCATTCACAGTCTTTTCTCACTAACCCAAGGTGTTCCTCTCCTATCGAAGAAGCAATCTTCAAGGCATGCTCTCATTATCCTGAATACCGAAGGCGGAACTCTCCCCTCTCTACCGGATAGACCCCGATGTAGCAGTCATGGCTATGGAAAACTTAGAGAACTAAAGCAGGAATTTGTACAAGTGCGTTAGCACTTAAATAATCAAAGGCTTAATGCATGAAAATAAGGGTAACTACTTAGAATAGTGGGATCTCCAAAAAGGCAAAAATTACCCTATATATGGAAAAAAATGGCGGTGATCCGCCTGCCTCAGAGGATGATTAAAAACACTGGCCGATATCACTTCTAGAAGTTGCACCGGCAGGATCGCCCAAATAACTTTGCAGCCATATCGTACATTAGGTGGTGCCACATGATGATTTGGGGCCAAAGATTCCCGTACCGCTACAAGTCCCAAGGTGGTACCCGACCTCGAGGACCTCCAAAAAAAGAAGTTAGGCTCCAAGAAGCCAACGGCATCGTCGCAAGTCCCGAGGTGGTCCCCGACCTCGAGAACCTCCATCAAAAGGAAGTTAGGCTCCAAGAAGCCAATGACATCATTACATACTCGAGGTGGTACCTGACCTCATGGACTTCCATCAAAAAGGAGTTAGGCTCCAAGGAAATAAGCATTTAAACTCAACTCATATGGGCTTGGCCTCAGGGTGACATCTAAATTCGGGTAGACCCTCGTCCGGGATCTATCTACAATGCCTTAAGGCTATTTACGCTAAGTTCAAACAAAGTTTCCGGGTGGTCCGGGTTTGAATGAGCCCCCAGACTGCTCTCGAAAACTTAAAGGCAATCTCCATTCTCGAGCTTCCGACCGAATTTCCTCTCGAAGATTATCGTAGGGTCTAAAGGCTAAGTCTCTATTTAGGGGTTCGAAGCCCTACTCTTATTCGACTCGAAGTCAGGGTCCCGATGACCCAAGTTTATCAGCCCAACCCGGACTTGACATTTGCACCAACCGTGGGGTGATGCACTTAGATTCTACACAAGCACAAATTAAGGGAAAATAGTATGCATTAGAGACAAATTAAAGTAACATTTTTGATTCATAAACATTCGATTACAAAAGCCTACGAGGGGTCCTTATAAATGATTACTAAAGCCCACGAGGGGTCCTCACACAAAAATAAAGAAGCAAAAAGGTACACATATAGTAAAAGATAAGAGCCTAATCTATTCTCGAGGGTCATCCTCAGCGGCAGCATCTTCAAGCACCATCTCTTCAGGCGTATATCCTCGGTGGCAATATCTTCGACCGCCATCTCCTCTGGGGTTTCATCTCGATCCTCCAGAATAATATCCCCAAGAGAGAAGATGAAAAAGAGGAAATTAGGAAGATGGAGAAGATGAAAATGATGCGGAAGAAGCAGAAAAAAGATACATAGTCCGCCGAGCCAGAAATAGAGGATTCGGCGAGCGCCAACCCTAGTTACACGGCTGCTTCAAGTCCACCTTCTGGGACATTATGTCGTGCAAGTTTAGAAGCCGGTTGTGCCATTTCTTCCCTTGGGAAGCTAGGGGGATGAAGTGCCACACCAGGCCAGGGTAGGAGAGTGATCAGCGGTATATAGTCTGAACGCCCTCCCGACTAGTGGTGTAGAGTCCAAACATCTTCCTAAGCCGAAATAAGTTGGACCCCTATCTCATTACCTCGAGCCAACGACGATAGCAGTAACAACCATAACAACAACAACACCAATAACACCAACAACAGCAGCGGCATCACAGTATAATCTCGCTCGGCAAGGGAAAGCACAAACAAAAGGCCATGGCGTGGCGGATAAGAATGCCGCCATGTAACCTTAAGGCCACGGGCACCAAACATGGTGGGTAGCAATGGAGGAGGATAGTGAGAAGAAAGGGACGAAAAGATGCTGAAAGGCACTTGGAGAAAAAGATTGGGGGTGATAGTATGACCGATAACGCCATCAACGCCTTTGAAAAACCGATCAGCCGGCGCATCAATGCTTTATTGAAAACTGAATCGACACCGGTATTGTCGATTTGAAGAATGGGAATCGGCAGCGCATTGAATGACGCTGAAAAGACAAGCCCATGGGATGCCCCGGTTATCACGAAGGCTTACATTATAAGTGTGATATCATCAATGTGCCATCATCACGGGAAGTCTGAAGATTTGGATGTCAAAATCGTTTCTTATCGCTTCTGTCCAAGAAACGTGGGGACTATCTGTATATGGTGAAATCGGAGGGTCCAATTCCTCGTCATCGAGGCACCGCCGAAAATCATCTCAAAGGCTCGATACTACAAGGCTACGGTCAAATTTTCTCCCTCGAGGTTTGTCGATGCCCGACCTTGGGACAGCGTTGACCACGGCTATGGTGAGAGTGGGAAGTTCCCTAGGCACGCAACTGAGGTTGATAAAGCCTAGAAGTCTAGTCCTGACCCATATCTGGGCATCAGATGGCTATACCTGCGCCGTATCTTTGTAATTAAGTCTTTTGTACTACATAGGGATCTCTCCTCCTATTGAAAGGGGATCCTTGTCATTTTGTAGAGGGTTGGCTGCTCCATACTAAATACACAAGAACATTCTCTCTGCTCTGTAACACATTCTGTTGATATTATTGCTTCCATTTATTATTGTTCATCATTCGCGACTATTCTCTTATTTCCCATTGGATAGGCGTGGTCTCCAAGCTGCAAAATTAAAGGAAAAAGAGACAACCTTGAATATTCTCCACCACAAAAGGATGGACCCTACAAAAACATGTCCAGCTAGCTCATTATATAATTATCGGCAACAATCATCTTATAGTTTTTGCCTTGGAAAAAAAAAAAAATAATTTGCCTCCCATTCTATCCACATTTATAGGTAGGAAGAAGGCTATGAGCAACAACTGTGCGAGAGAAAAAGGAAAGCTGATGACGAAGAACAAGTATCAAGCTTTAGACAAAATGCAAAGACATTTCCCCATGAGTGCTGGTGATGGTGCCTACAGCTACTCCAGAAACTCCCAATTGCAGGTATAAAATTTCTTGCACCACCATATACCATTCCAAATCATAGCTTAACTCCATGTCCTGAGAAACATTGAAGGCAAAATATCTGGAATCCAGTTTTTAAAATAAATTAAACTAGCTTGTCACTAATAAGAAATTTTTGTCATGCGATGTGAATGTATTCTGTTTCACAGTTAGACAACTACCTAAGCAATTTTACTGTTCTGTTATTAAAGGAAAATTTGGTTGTTTTCTGTATATCTATAAGCTTGAATTCTATAGGAGTAGTTAATTTATTCTAAATTGGAACAGAAGGAGTATTTACCAAAGAAAACATAAAACAAATTGATCACGTGAGTTTTAGAAGATTTTGACATACGCTAGATTAGATATTAAAGAATGATGAATGGTAAAGCTGAAAATTCTTGGTCAACCTATATATGTATAATTTCAACAGCAGAAAGAACTGTTAGGTGGTGCAAAGGGGATGGTAAGAAAAGCAATTATTGAAAAGCTTGACATCAAAAGCCTGTTATCAGCTACAATAAACACATTCCATATTATAGACTTGGGATGTTCCGTTGGACCAAACACTTTCTCAGCTATGCATCATATTATAGAAGCTGTAAAGGACAAGTGCCATTATCAATTCAGTGTAGATTCCTCTAATATTATTCCTGAATTCCAACTATTCTTCAATGATCATGTCACCAATGATTTCAATACCCTATTTCGATCTCTACCTGTCGATCGGTCCTACTTTGCAGTAGGAGTTCCAGGGTCTTTCCACGGCAAGTTATTTCCCTCGGATTCGATCCATTTTGCACATTCATCATGTGCTATCCATTGGTTATCTAAGTTGCCAGAAATGTTGTTAGATGAGAAATCCCCTGCGTGGAATAAGGGGTTGATTCACTATGTAGATGCCGCAAATATTGCAGTAGATAATGCTTATGCTGCTCAGTTCGAAAAAGACATGTAAATATTATTAAGTGCAAGAGCTGAGGAGATTGTTCCTGGAGGAATGATGGTCCTAGTTACGCGATTTTTTGGTTATCGTTACCCCAAAATTTTCGGTTCAAGTCTTATGGATCTGGTTAATGAGGTAATTCAGTTAAATGGTTTCGTCGTCATCTTTTTTAATACTCCCGCCATTCCATTTTATGCACCATACTTTCTTATTTTTGTCTTAATTGTAAGGATTGTCACATTTTTACATTTGAAAACTACAATATCATTGCCCTTTTTTATTGAGGGTGTGTTTGGTATGAAGGAAAATATTTTATTTTCCTAGAAAATGGCTGATTTTATCACGTATCTACTCTTTGGGTTTAAAAAAAATAGGATTCATGATTATTCTGACCTTAATCGAATTATATGTGTGAAAAGCTTTTTTGAATATAGTAAAATTCAGGTCGATTGCGGATCTACAGGAAGGTCAATACGCTGGGCCGTATAACATTAACAATAAACCAATGATTATAAAGCAATGGTGCCTTGAATTTGATTTACTGTTGAATTCTTAACTGAATTGCCTCTCTGGGTGAAATTCCCTAGTCTACTAATGAATTGTTGGAGTAGAGATTCACTAAGCAGGATTGCCAGTGCAATTGGAGTGCCAAAATATGCTGATGAATGTACTACAAAGCAGACTAGAGTTTCGTTTGCAGGGATATTAATAGAGGTTAATGTTACTAAGCCCCTACCAGATGAAGTTACTGCTATGAATCCAACAGAAAGAACATTTCAGCAATTGGTGATATTTGATTGAAACCTGACTATTGTAATGATTGCTTAATAATTGGGCACAAACGTGCAAAGAAGAACCAGATGGCAAATGAGCAAAAGGGTAACAGACTTGAAAAGAAGAAACAAGTACCTACAAAAAAACACAGACATGGATTCCAAAAGAAGACAAGAGAAAAGTAATTGACAGCAATGCAGACAAATAGAATTCCCTGACTGAGGAAGCTCACCAGCAAATTAAAAAAAACAGAAAATGTAAAAGCAGAGGAAGTGGATCTACAGTCCTAAGAGAAGAGACTGTTAAAGGGAAAGGAGGCTAAAGAGATTAATGGAAGACCAGTTGGGCTTTTAGTTGAACCAACCATACCACTAAGGAATGATTTTGACTTGCTACAAAGTAAAGATGAAGTGATGATAAAACTCCTGCCTAGTGATATAGGAGGAGGTTTTATATGTCATCATTAATGATTTGGTTAGCATGGAACATGATGGGACTAAATAAGATATATAAGCACAAACAATTAGCAAATTATCTAAAAGAGAATAAAATCAGGCTAGCGGGTTTAGTGGAGACAAGGGTGAAGGATCATAGGGCTATGGCAATACATAGTAGAATCGCAGCAGGATGGGGATTTGAAAATAACTATAGATATGCACAAAATGGAAGAATCTGGATAACCCGGGATACTTACGCTTACAAAGTTGACATCCTGAGAAAGGAAGCACAATTCATATACTGTGTAATATTGAGCAGAAATCAGTATATTGACTGTATTATGACCATAGTCTATGATTTTAATACATTGGAGCAGAGGAAAGAATTATGGAATCAACTGGAGAACTTGGCTCAATCTAAAAGCAAACCTTGGATTATTTAGGGGGATTTCAATGTCGTCATAAGCCCACAAGATAGACTAAAAGGGGCACCAGTCACAGGATATGAAATAAACGACTTTGCAGAATGCAATACAATAACTGATGATAAAGGAATTACCATGGAAGGGGGATTACTATATGTGGACAAATAAACAACAAGGAAGTGACAGAATCTGGAGCAGGATAGACAGAGCATTTGGCAATACATAATGGATGCTGCAATATGGTTACTTGATGAGTGAGTATAAACTCCCACATATTTCTGATCATTGTCCAATGATGATCAACATAAATATGAAGGAGTCACGAGTTAAGGTAGCTTTCAAGTTCTCTAATGTTTGAGCAACTCACAAAGACTTCCTACAGCTGGTGGAGGAAGAATGGAAACATAGATATTA
Source organism: Nicotiana glauca (assembly GCA_026770625.1). Lineage (NCBI taxonomy): Eukaryota > Viridiplantae > Streptophyta > Magnoliopsida > Solanales > Solanaceae > Nicotiana > Nicotiana glauca. Next base: position 162,605 of record MU702731.1, on the reverse strand, counting down.
TCCACACAAGATGAGGAATTTCTGGGCTAAGCAGAAGGCACTTAAGGAAAAGCTGAGGAAACTAAATGAGGTGGAATTCAAGGGTATAACAGCAAGAATTAATCAAGCTAGAGAAGACCTTGAAGATATACAACACAATTTAAGGCAACAATACTCAGATGAGCAAGCAAGGGAAGAAAAGAAGGTGATATGCCAACTTGAGCAATGGTCACTGATAGAAAAAAGTTCTCTTCAGCAAAAGGCACGAGCAAAGTGGATCAAATTGGGAGATGCAAATACAAGTTACTTTTGAGGTGTAATTAAGAAACAGAGGAAACAAGTTCTTGAGATACACAAGAGAGTGGGAAGATAACAGATCCTAAAGATATCAAATTGGAGATAATAAAATTCTACAAATCACTTATGGGGACAGCCTTACAAGATGTTACATCAGTCAATACAATAGTTATAAGAAGAGGGAATGTGTTGAGTCCTGACCAACAAAGACAACTATGTGATGAAATAACAGAGAAGGAGATCCACCAAGGGCTTCAAGCAATAGGTGATGACAAAGCACCGGAGTAGATGGGTACAATACAGTGTTTTACAAAAAAGCATGGCAAGTTATCCAAATTAAATTCATAGAAGTTGTTCAAAAGTTCTTCTTAACAGGGAAAATATTTAAGGGGATTAACTGTACAGCAATTATCTTAATTCCAAAAGTGGCCAATCTAGCTACAATTAAGGAGTACAGACCCATTGCTTGTTGCACCATCTTTTACAAAGTTATAGCAAAGATCCTAGCTAATAGAATTCAAAAGGTGATTGCTTCTGTAATCACTGAAACTTAGTCTGGATTTATCCCAGGAAGAAAGGTAGCAAATGATGTGATAATGGCACATGAGTTGGTTAGTGCATATACAAGAAAACACATATCCCCCAGGTGTATGATTAAAGTTGATATACAGAAGGCGTATGATACAGTTGATTGGAGATTCCTGAAACAAATGTTAACAGAACTAAAATTTCTTCAAGAATTCATCAATTGGGTGATAGAATGTGTTACTACTGTGAACTACTCCATCAAGATAAATGGTGAATCTACCCTATCCTTTGATGCTACTAGAGGGCTTCGTCAAGGAGATCCAATGTCACCATTTCTATTTGTTGTTGTTATGGAGTATCTAAGCAGGAATCTTAATGCACTAAAAGAGGAGAAGTACTTCAAATTCCATCCAAATTGTTCCAAACTTAGCATCACTCATCTGTGCTTTGCAGATGACCTTTTAATGTTTGCTAAGGGGGAAACAATTTCAGTACAACTACTGGAGGGAAAAATTCAAGATATTCACAAAAGCTTCAGGGCTAATAGAAAATCAATCCAAGAGTGAAATATATTATGGAGGATTTTCAGAGGTACAAAAGCAGAAAATTCAACAGGTCCTAGGTTACAAGGAAGGAGAACTGCCATTGAAGTATTTAGGAATTTCATTAGCCACTAGAAAACTAAAACTAGTGGAATGGCAACCTCTATTCAACAAGATCACAGCAATAATATCATCATGGACTACAAAGAAATTATCATACGCGAGGAGAGTACAGTTGGTGAAATCAATATTATTTGGCATCCAATCATATTGGGCACAACTATTCATTATTTCTGCTAAGGTGATTAAAGAAATTGAAGGGTATTGTAGAAGTTGCATCTGGTCTGGGACCAATGAAATCACCAACAAATCATTGGTAGCTTGGAGGAAGATGTGATTGCCTAAAACAGCAGGAGGTCTGAATCTCACTAACCCTCAGATTGTGGAACAAAGCTACCATAATTAAAAATTGCTGGGATTTGAAGAACAAAAAAGAAACTCTATGGATTAAATGGATCCATGAATACTACATAAAAGCTCAGACACAGGAGAGTATGACTATTCTCCTACAAGCGAATTGGATGGTCAAGAATATACTCAAGGCAAGAGAGAATCTAGGATATCTACAACCACAAGATATGAAGAATAAAAGCATGATCAGGAATATCTATATGAAAATGGTTAGGGAGCTAACTAAAGTAGCATGGAAAAACATCATGTGTAACAAGGAAGCAAGACCAGAGGCAATGTTTATCACTTGGATGCATCAACAGAATAGATTAGTAACAGCTAAAAGATTAGAAAAATATGGAATTAAAGTGGATAGTCGATGTGTCATGTGCAAAACAGTAGTAGAAACAAGAGATCATTTATTTGCTGAATGCCCAGCAGGAAGATATATATGTCAGAAGATTATGCGATGGATATAGATCACCTGGAGAAATTTGAATACATGGAACCAAATGCAACACAGGATAGAGCCGAACACCAAAGGGAAGCCTGCCAAATCAAGAATAATAAAGATGATATACACAGAATATGTGTATGCAATCTGGAAGAAAAAAAACAAAATGATTTTTGAGCAAAAGGAAACTGCAAAGGACACAATGGCTAGAGAGATGTCACGACCCGGATTTCCCACCATCGGGAGTCGTGATGGCGCCTACTGTTGGAGCTAGGCAAGATAAACATTTAAACCTTTTTGGATAACAACACAATAGCAATAACAATAATAGACCTTTAAATAAAAGCAGAAGTCTTTTATAATATAAATAACTGAAAACCCAGAATGTGGAAGCTTAACATTTCATTATCCAAGACTGGAGTCACTATCTCACGAACCACTAAAGAATGCTACAAACAAGGTTGAATGGAAAATACATAATGTCTGCCTTGGTAAAATGAAAACAAACTCAAAATATGGTAAGGGACTTCGGCCTGCGAACGCCAACTAGGCTACCTCGTAAGTCCCTTGAATGAAGTCAGTTCCCGATCAGTATACTACTGCTGTGGTCCAAAAGCTGCTCCGGTACCATGATCTATGTAAAAAGTACAGAAGTGTAGCATCAGCATAACAGACCCCATGTGCTAGTAATTGTCTGGCCTAACCCCGGCGAAGTAGTGACGAGGCTAGACAGGACTACCAATCAACCCGTGCAGTTCAATATATATATGTGCAATAAAAGGAAAGAATAACAAAACCAACAGTTAAAGGGAGGGAAGCATGCTATGGGGGAGTACAATCCGGATATAAAAGTCATCAACTTAAACAAGAAACAGTACGCAACAATAATTAACAGAAACAAGAAATCCAATAGTTGCACGACATCAACCTTCGTGCTTTCACTCTCATCCTCACCCAAAGCAATCAAATAAAATGCACAGCATCACTCTTCGTACTTCCCTCACATAACTCTCATTTCATGGCACGGAATGATCCTTCGTGCAAATATAATCAAACAATGGCACGGAATGACCCTTCATGCATAATATAATCAACAGTGGAACGGAATATCTCTTCGTGCATAATATAATCAACAATGGCACGGAATGTCCCTTCGTGCAAAATATAATCAACAATGGCATGGAATGACCCTTCCTGCATCATTACTCTTTCTCACCTAAACAACAATCACAACCAAACGGGCGAGGGAAATAAATAATAACAAGAAATGTCCCGGCAAAGGAAATACACAATTAAACAGCTAAATCCCGGCAAGGGAGCAATAACAACAACTTACACATCCCAGCAAGGGAGATAATCACATCTCTTTCTAATTCTTTCATTTCTTACTCGATAGTATTTTATCGTTTGACCCAACACTCCAAAGAATTCATAATTAATAATTAATCCTCAAAACTCTTCACATTATGTAGAAAATCATTAATTAGCTTGGAAGAGTCCCAAAGTATACCAAAACAAGTACCAACAAAGACCCACGGTCATGTTAGACACTGGTGTATAGATATTCGTCACCATGCCTATACACCGTACCCGATCATTTGGCAAATAACAATTAATAATACTCTAATCCTATTCCCTCAAGCCAAAGTTAGATCAAACATTCACCTCAAATGCTCCAAAAATCCACTCAAGCCTCTAGTATAGCTTTACCCCTCGAATTCACCACCAAACAGCTCGAATCTAATCACAAATTACTTGAATGTATTAACAAATACTACTTGAATCAGTTTGAATGCAAGAAAATGAATTTCCCAAAGTTTGTTCCAAAATTCCCAAAATGCCCTCGGGCCTACGTGGTCAAGACCCGAGGTTTGAACCAAAATCCGATTACCCATTCCCCATGAACTCAGATATATAAGTTATTTTGGAATTGGACCCCAAATTGAGGTCCAAAACCCCTAATTTTAGAAACCCTAGATTCTACCCTAAGTTCCCAAATTCACCCATTAAAATCTTTGTTTTGAAGTTGACGTTATGTTTAAAGATGTTAAGAAGTAAAGAAAATATGTTAGAAATCACTTACCAATCGTTTTGAAGATGAAGAATCGTTTAGAAAATCGCCTCTTATGTTTTGTATTTTGAAAAAGTGTAAAATGACTGAAAATATCGGATTTATATACTTTACTAAAGGACCGGTGCGGACCGCACAAATGTCCCGCGGCCGCGCCAAGGAAGGGAGGGAAAACGACTCTCTGAACCTACCCAGCGCGAACCGCACGATTTTGGTGTGCGGCCGCGCTGGTGGACTTGCACCTGGGGCCTTCTCTGAATCTCCCAGTGCGGACCGCACGAACTTGGTGCGCGGACGCGCTGGTCGAACCAAGGCTGAGGACCCCTCTAAGCCTGGCCATGCGGACCGCGCAAATTGCACCGCGGCCGCGTGCCTTCCAGCGCGGACCGCGCGGAAATGAACGCGGCCGCGCTGGGGTCTGCAACACTGCAACATCTGATACTTTAAGCCTAAGGCCTCTCGGGACCTACTCAAAACTCACCCGAGCCCTCGGGGCTCCAACCAAACATACACACTAACTCAATAATAACCTACGATCTCATTTGTGCGATCAAATCGCCAAAACAACATCATATACGTAGAATCAAGCCTCAAAACACATGATTTTCTTCTAAGTTTCATAACTTTTAAATTTGAAACTTATAGTCCGAAACATGTCAAACGACGTCCGTTCTCAACCAAACTTTACAGATAGCGCTTAACGCATATTTAAGACTTTTACCGGGCGTCAGAACCAAAATACGAGCCCAATACCACCACTTATTGATCAAATTTTGTTTTTATTTTCCTTAAATATTTTCAAAAAAAATTTCATGGAAAAATTCATTCCTCGGGCCTGGGACCTCGAAATTTGATTTCGGGCATTCGCCCAAGTCCCATATTTTTCTACGAACCTTCCGGGACCGTCAAATCACGTGTCCAGTTCCGTTTACCCAAAACGTTGACCAAAGACAACTTTAATCATACAATTAGCCAAATTCTTCAAATTTTTCACAAATTTCACATATCTCAACATAAAAACTTTCCGGCTACGCGTTCGAATTACGCACGCCAATCGAGGCAAGTAAAAGTAAGGTTTTCAAGGCCTCGGAAGTGCGAAAAAAGAGAGAAATTCGGTGATGACCCTTTGGGTCGTCACAAGAGATTTCATATATTTGTCATGTTCGAGCTGGTAGTACTGCTAAGAGGATGTTGCAATACTGTAAATTTCCTAGGTAGTTAGAACTAATCGTAAGATGTGTAAGAAGGAGGATATACAAAGAGATAGATGCTTAGAGAAAAATCAGACTGAGTATAAAGTCTGATCGATTTGTAAATACTTTTGGTTATTAATGAAAACTTTAATTACTAAAAAAGAGTTATTTTGGATATAAGTAATTCCTAAAAATGAAGTGTTTGGTTGGTGAGTTGAAAAAAAAAATTTGAAAAATATTTTCTACTAATTGATTAAGGAGTGCAAAATAATTTTTTAATTCTACTTNCCCCCCCCCCCCTCTAAATACCTTTTTAGGATTTTATTTCCTTCAAAAATTTAATTATTCTTCAATCACACAAACACAAAGAAACTAATGTGTTGCTTTACTTTTTACGCAAAAACAACGTTGAAATTTATGCACCATAACTAAAAAAAGCAATCTTTTTTGGTCGAAAAAGAAGGTATTATTTCTACAACATGAAAATAAAGTACTCATTTTGTTAAAATGAAATAAAATAGTTTTTCTTTATCATTAAAATAAAAATATTCATTTTGTTGAAATGAAAGAATATTCTTTCTACATCATAAAAACAAACTACATCATTTTGTTGAAATGAAAGCAAATATATTTTACTACATCATTATGTTAAAATGAAAGATTTTTTTTTTCTACATCACGAAAATAAAGTACTTTGTTTTGTTAAAGTGCAAAAAAAATATTTTTTATATCATGAAAAAGAAATACTCATTTGTTGAAATGCAAAAAAGTACTATATCGATAACATGAAAAGAAAGTTAGTAAATATAATATGTCTATTTAGGGGTGGTATGGGAGTGGCAAGGGGGGTGGAGGAAGGGCGTGGGTGGGTGGGTAGGTGGGGGTGTCGAGGTGGATTGGTAGGGGTTAATGGGGATATGGAATATAGTGTTTAGTAATATGTATTTGTAAAATAATTCTGGAGAAAATAAAATAATATAAACAGAAATATAAACTAAATTATAAAAATCAATTCGAACCCACTAAATTCACAGTATTTTTTAAGGAATTTAATCCCCTCTTAGTATCCAAGGTTTTGGATTATTTCTTCCCAGGATAGAACGAATTACACACTGGCGTAAAGGTTCTTCAAACTCCAGTGTTTCAGCGAACACAAAGTTTGGTAGCAAATCACGCTTACTGTTTCTTTTTTTGAAGTTAAAATTTGCATAATAAAGGAGGAGAACTCAAAAAATTCGTATTGAAATTTTGAACAGAATAGTGTTGTATTTATAGCCAAAGTTTGGCTGAAATCTAAAGAGGTGCAACTCTTCAGAATGGTTGTTTATGCAAAACGGACACATCATAAATGTAATTACATAAATGGCTATTTACTTAATAATAAAGATGGAAAATAAAGAGGAAAAATTAAAGAGGGTAGTTAATTTTTTATGTTACCAAAAAAGAAAAATGGATTGGAGGATATAATATTAATATTTATTTTAATATTGATATTATGTTATTAAAATAAATATTTAATAATATTTATGTTAATATTTTACTGTTACCAAATAAATTTGGTCAAAAAAATTAATCAATCAATCGATCATTTGACCAAATACGAATCTGAAGCCGAAGCCGAGACGAGCAAGCGACGATGATGACGGCGTGAGGCTTGCCTTCTTCTCAACTCTTTAAGAGCTAGAATAAGAGCAATTGCTTATATACCCATATAAAACCTTTTCCTCTTCCAATATGGGACAATGTCCCTTTGCAGGGGTGTGGGGGACTTAAAATTTCACTCAAAATTTTCGTTTCTCTCCATTTCTCATTCACCTTCTTTTAAGTATTTAATATAATTAAATACATAAAACCCCAACAGTACCCCACATGAACGGGAAATGGCTATATCACTAACACATGCATAAAAAATTGTGTGATTCACAAGCAAGGATTAATTGCATCTGAATAAGTGGGTTTCCCTTTGAACTTTCCGTAGTGAACTTATGTTGAATATACTCAATCAATCAGTAGATTTGATATCTTTGAACCGTCGAACTTTGGTGTATACCTATATAACCACAAGTCACACAACCAACCCTTAATCATCTTTGGTTCTCATTGTTGTGTTCGTTTCAGCCATGAACACCGCATGGTTTCATAAGTGCGTAGAGAACTGGCTTTACAAAGTTCTTATTGAAGCGGCTAACACTTCATACATACATAGGTGATTCCTAAACATGTCATCCCGTAGATACACTATTTGATATACCCCGTATCAAATTTATAAATCATTAAAAGGCCTTAATACTTTATCCTTAGTACTGAATATTGTCTCATCATGAGAATGGACGAAAAGTTTAGTTAACAATGTTGAACCGTCATTAATGACTTTGTTTGATCTCCTTGAACCTTGATCTTGGGATCTCCAATCTTCTAGATAGAGTTACCGCCGCTATGATTTGTTCTTGGCCACAGTCCTATTCCTCTTGATGATTTCTCAACTACCTCTCTAGTTAGGCATTTTATAAGTGGATCCGACACATTATCACTTGAATTTACATAATCAATCAGGATAATTCCTCGAAAGAGTAATTGACTAATGGTTTTATGTCTTCGTCGTAGGTGACGAGATTTACCATAATACATAACGCTCCCAACACTTCCAATTGCCACTTGACTACCGTAATACAACATTGTTTGGTCAAATTTCACATGCCAATATTTGGGTTCTTGTTTCAGTCCGTAAAGGGACTTAACAAGTTTACATACCTTCTTTTCTCTACTTGGAATCACAAACACTTCAAGTTGTTCCATGTTAATTTTTTGCTCAAACTCTCCATTTATGAAGGATGTCTTAACATCCATTTGATGAATTTCAAGACCATAAACTGTAGCTAACATTACTAACATTCGTATGGACGTAATTCTTGTAACTGGAGATTATGTATCGAAATAGTCAAGACCTTCTCGTTGTCTATACCCTTTGACCACAAGTCTTGCCTTAAATTTGTCAATAGTGCCATCATCTTTCATTTTCCTCTTAAAGATCCATTTAGAACCCAACGGTTTATTTCCAGGAGGAAGATCGACCAATTCTCATGTATGGTTGTTCAGTTGGATTCTATTTCACTATTGACTGCCTCTTTCCAAAACAATGATTCATAAGAATACATAACTTCTTTAAATGTTTGAGGCTCATTTTCCATAAGAAAGTCACAAAATCTGGTCCAAATGAAGTGGATGTTGTTTGACATTTACTATGTCTTGGATCCTACTGATTAAGTGCACTTTCTTTTTGTTTCTTCCCGAGGTCGTTTAGATCCTTCACCAATCAACTCATATTCCTTTTTATACGGATATATATATATATATCTTCAATGAACTCAGCATTATCTGATTCTATAATAGTATTATTATGAATGTCGGAATTTTCTTATTTATGAACCAGAAATCATTATGCCTTACTATTAGTCTCATATCCTATGAAAACACAATCAATTATTTTCGGTCATATTTTTACCCTTTTGGATTTAGGAACTTGCATTTTTGCCAAACACACCTACACTTTAAAATAATTCAAGTTGGTCTTCATTCATTTTCATATGGAATGGATTGTGTTTTGCAAGGGGTTACTCGATCTAGTATTCGGCTAGCCGTAAGAGCGGCTTCCCCCCACAAGTTCTTATCATTTTAATTTTCTTGTTAAGTTGCGTTTCAACTATATTTTTGTATTGCTCGAATGCATATATTTCTCATCTTTACTATTACGTAAGTAAATATGGCAATATCGAGTACTATTTTCAATAAAAGTTATGAAATACTTCTTTCCACCGCGAGATGATATTGACTTCATGTCACAAATATATTTGTTAATTAAGTCTAAAGGAGAATTCCTCTCAACTAACTTATGAAGGTGTTTAACATATTTAAATTCCACACATTCTTGATATTTTGATTTGTCACATTCAAACTAAGGCAATACTTCCAAATTAATCATTTTTCCATAAGGTTTTATAATTGACATGATCCAAACGTATGAGCCATAATTCATTTGACTTAAGTAAGTAAGATGAAGCTGAAATTTCATTATTATTTTCTACAACCATTACATTCAGCTTGAAAAGGCCCTCGGTGAGCTAACCTTTTCCAACAAACATCTTGTTCTTACTTATTATAACCTTATCGGATACATATACACATTTAAAATATTCTTAACAAGAAGTCCAGTAGAGACTTAATTCTTCCTAATCTCGGAAACATGAAGGATGTTGTTCAAAGTTACCACTTTGCAGGAAGTCATTTCGAGAAATATCTTCCGATATCCTTCAATCTTGGCCTTTGCAGCATTTCCCATAGAAATCGTTTCATCGGGTCTAACAGGAGCATAAGTAGCAAAAGCTTCTCTAACAGTACAAACATGGCGAGTGGCTCCCTAATCAATCCATCACTCTTTAGGATTGCCCACCAAGTTGCATTCGAAAAGTATGGCACATAAGTTATCAACATCATCATGCTTTTCAACCATGTTTGCTTGACCCTTCTTCTTGTCTTTTTTCGGAGCACGACACTCCATAGATTTGTGTCCTATTTTTTCACAGTTGTAGCAGTTTCCACGAACCCGCTTCTTGCTTGGGTTGTATTTTGGTCCAAAAGCCTTCTTCCTCTTTTTGTTCTCTTTAACAATATGTGCTCCCATTATTGTTGAGTTTCCACGGCCTCTCTTTTCATCAGCTTTGTTGTCCTCTTCGATTCTCAACCGAACAATGAGATCTTCAAGGGACATCTCCTTACATTTGCATTTCAAGTAGTTTTTGAAGTTCTTCCACAATGGAGGTAACTTCTCAATCATCGCTGCTACTTGGAATGCTTCATTGGCAGTCACCAATAGAACATCTTGGTTCACATTATCATTAGTCATTTCTGTAAAAGAATGACACAAACAATAAAATTACGTAGATTTTAATCTCCAATAGAGTACAAAACTACAAAGGTTTTACTTCCATAAACAGTGAGCACAAATTCAAAAATATATTAAATTCCTTAAGCTTGTTAGTAATATGCATTTGTAAAATAATTCTGGAGAAAATAAAATAACATATGAAATAACAAAAAGAATTCGAGCCCACTGAATTCACAGTGTTTCCTTAAGGAATCTAATCCCCTCATAGTACCAAAGGTTTTAGATTTTTTCCTCCTAGGATAGAACGAATTACACACTGGTGTAGTGGTACTCAAACTCCAGTGTTTCAGCGAATACAAACTTCGGTAGCAAATCACACTTACTGTTGCTTTCTTTGAAGTTAAAATATACAGAAGAAAAGGGGAGAACTCAAAAAATTCATATTGAAATTCTGAGCAGAATAGTGTTGTATTTATATCCAAAGTTTGGCTAAAATCTGAAGAGGTGCAACTCTTTAGAATGGTTGTTTATGCAAAACGACCATAGCATAAATGACATTACACAAATGGCTATTTATTCAACAATAAAGAGGGAAAATGAAGAGGAAAAATTGAAGAGGGTATTTAATTGTATGTTACCATAAAAAAAAAATGGATTGGAGGATTTAATATTAATATTCATCTTGATATTAATAATCTGCCAAAAAATTAATCAATCAATCATTTGACCGAAGCCGAAGCAGAGCCGAGCGACGACGACGACGACGACGACGACGACGATGACGACGACGACGCGAGGCTTGCCTTCTTCTACACTCTTTAAGAGCTAGAAGAAGAGCAATAGCTTATATACCTATAAAAGACTTCTTCCTCTTCCAATATGAGACAATGTCCCTTTGAAGGGGGGACTTAAAATTTCACTCAAAAATTTCATTTCCATCTGTTTTCCACTCAGCCTCTTTTAAGTATTTAATATAATTAAATACATAAAACCCCAACATATAGTAGGGAAGGTTGAAAAGGAATTTTGAAAAGTATTTACCCTCCTCTTAATAGGGAAAACATTTTCTTCCCATTGAATGAGGAAAATATTAGTCGGTATCAGATCAAACACTATAGCATAAAATATGATGGGGGAATAGTTAGTTAGCTGTATATTTGGAACTGAATTTTCTTTCTTTTTGACATATATACAGGGAATGATAGATGAATCTCTAGTTGACGCATTCAATATGCCAGTGTATTTTCCCTCTCCTGAAGACATGACTAAAGTGGTGGAGAAAAATGGCTGTTTTAGTATCGAGAGAATAGAGTTGACATATACCCAATCAAAGCTTGTGGATGAATCTGATGCAAAGAGTTTACTGACAAACGTAAGGGCTGTTTTGGAAGGAGTTTTTATCAGTCACTTTGGAAGTAAAATCGCAGATGAAGTTTTTGCGAGGACTATTCTCAAAAGTGAAGAAATCTCTGCATGGATGAAAGCTAACTACGAGAAACCATGCCAATTATTTGTCGCTTTAAAGCTTATATGAAATGATCTGTGGAACATTACAAATTAGAAAGGGTAGTGAAGAATAGCTTTAATATTTTTCTATGCTTTTAGTCATTTGTCGAGAATTGCTACTACAAAAACCATGTTCAAATGAAATTTATTCATCTTAGATATATGCATGGCTATAGCAGATTTGATGAATTGGGGATAAGAGCTTATACAATTCAAGCAATTATTGAATGCATAAGTCAAGAAGCTGTTGCTTATCACTCTTTTGTTATATTTAGAGGTTTCACGGTCTATCTTGAGGCCAAAAACTCCACTCTTTTTTACTCTCTTATAACAATACTTCATCAATATAAAGAAAGTTAAAAATTAGCTTAGCAAAGATCCCTACGTCAAGACACATTGTTTACCTCGAAAATACGACGAGTAACAATTAAATTTATTTTGTGGTTTTAAAGATACGTGATTAGATTCAATACCAATTAATAATCAAGAAATATGAAGTAGAAATGAAAACAATAAGTAAATCAAACCAATGTAACTCAGCAACAGTGACCTCGAGCTTAGTGACCTCGAGGTGGGTGTGGAATAATAAGAACAATCAAGCAAGAAAAGTAAAGTAAGAGCAATAGAGCTAAAAGACAACTCTAATGAATGGTAGGCAAAAAGCAAAGAATATTTTTTTTCTCAATGATTAGATGATGTTACAAATAATTGGAGTCCCCTTTATACAATAGGAGGACCCTAAATATGGTATATTTCTATTTACAATAAAGAATATTTTTAATATAGTTATCTGACCGCCTAGTGCAGTATAGTACAATCCTATTCCGGGATTTGCGCCATGATCTTGGGGACGTAGCAGAAATCTAGTTCGTTTCGTTACAAATCCTCAACGGTACAATTACGAGATCAAGCATTCTCGGCCTTGGTGTACGTCATGCTTCAGTCTTTGGGCATTGCACTCTGTCCTCAAGCTCAGATCTGGTCCCTCGAGCTCGAACTCGACCTTTCCCGAATTCGGGCTCAAAATGACCCCTCAAACCCATAAATCGGAGGCATGCAATTTCGACCGTATACAGATAGTCCCCACGTTTTTTTAGAGTAGGACGATAAAAAACGAATAAAGTCCTTGATCCTTACCCCGATTTTTTTCGGCATCATCAGTGGCATAAGTGATTGAGGAAACAAAAGTTTGGAAGCTCTCACTTTCCAGGCGACTCCGAGAACTCTAGCGAGTTCGACGGTGGGAAAGATTCTGAGGGTGAAGATGCTTCTGTCGATAAAGATCGTGCTGCTTAGGTTTCGTGTTCTTCGTGATTCTTCGCTTTTGATGTTGATCGGCCCTTATGAGGCACTCTTGCTCGTGACCTATAGCCCTTGTAAATAGGTTTATACCAAACTTTTATCCTTCCATGGCTCCGGAATCTGTTACTCATTTGTGCGGGTCAGAGTGTCTTAGCATAAAATTCCATTTGAATGTTCACAGACTTGAGATAGTAAGGACGGTAATAAGTATAGATCTCGACCATTTTTTATCAATGGACCCCGAATGATCATTTGAACTTGAGTTTGAGTAGCTCTTTGACCAAACAGTCGATAAGGTAAAGTAGCCCTAGATGGTTGAGTGGGAATATGCTTTGGACTTGAAATGAAATATAGCCCTTAGTCTTTATAGTCGAGTGAGGATTTGCTCGAACTCGAAGTAAAGTTAGCCCTTAGGTTTTTATGGATAGACCCCGAGTAAGAATTTACTCGAACTCGGGTAGCCCTTGGGATTAGTAGTAGAGTGACTGTTTGCTCGAACTCGAATAAAGTTAGCTCTTAGGCGTTATAGATAGTCCACGAGCGAGAATTTGCTTGAACTCGGGTAGCCCTTGGGCTTAGTAGTCGAGTAAGTGTTTGCTCGAACTCGAAATAAAGTTAGCCCTTAGGCTTTTTTACATTGGACATTAGACTTTTTTAGATCGGCCCTTAGGCTATTTTATATTGGCCCTTAGGATCTTTAAGTTGGGCCGATTCAGCCTCTGAATTAGCTATAATGTTTCCCTCTTTTAGGTTAAAAGACTTAGTAAATTTTTTTTTATGCCTTAACATGTATTTTTGTACCCGTTGGGTTTTTTGAGGGTTCAATGTATCAGAAACGTATTAGCAACTTGTTTGTGTAATGATAATCGAATACCTCTTGAGATCTTTTCAAAGGCTGTTATTATCGAAGCATTTAAATTATTCGAGGGCTGATTTTATCGAAGCCCTTTCTACTTTTTCCAAGAGTAGCCAAGTTTAGCCGATTTTTTGAAGTATTTGAAGGCCTTTAATTTATTGCAGAAGTCAGACATCTCCGAGCCACATTATTTCGACCGTAGCCTTTTACATGACCGTAGTCTTTAATATGGCCGTAGTGTTTTAAGATGGTTGTAGCCTTCGAGTATGTCTCTTGGACTTATTTGCCGATAGCCTCTCGAACTTATCTGAAAGGTTAGTCCTCGAGTATGATGGCCTTGGCCTATATATTAGGGGGTGCCTCTTTGAGGTCTTATGACTTCGAACTTGGACAACTCGAGTAGGTAGTCCCCGAGTGTTCGAGATATGCTTGCACTTTGGTTAAGATAGCCCGTGGGCTTTTATGATCGAGTGAAGATTTTCTCTAACTTGAAGTAAAGATATCCCTTAGGCTTCATAGATAGTCCCAGAGCGAGAGTTTTCTCGAACTTGGGCTAAGGTAGAATTTGGGGTTTTGTATTTGTCACTATTTTTGGATGTTTCTTACCCGCGTTAATTTGGCCGTAGCCTCTTTAGTTCGGAGCTTGACCGAAGTGTTAGTCCCCGAGTGGGGTGGACGTGGACCGCAAAATCGAGGATTGCCTTTAAGGTCTTATGGTCTCAAAATGTTAGTAGTTTGATTCCGTTCGCTTTTGGGATAGCAGCCCTCAAGCATGGGTCAGTTGTTCGAATTTTCATCGTGGTTGGCCCTTAAGCCTGTCTACACAACATATCAAGAGTATAAAATACGAAAATTTTATAAAGGCAATGGATATCGACAAGGAAAAGTACTTCTCTTGATAGGTGATTGTATATGCGTGCATGCTTGGTGTGTAGGGCTCGAATAACCTACACGCGCGCGGTTCATTTGACCGTTTGTCCCTTACAACACTTTCCTATCGAGGCCCGCTGTCACAAAGTGATTTCCTTGTTCGAGAGAAGACATTCAAAGGTAAGGCCCTCCAGTATTCGAGGCTTACTATGGGGGGCCTCGGATACTCTTGAATTGCTTTTAGTTAGATCGAACGATGGTTTCCTCATTAAAAATCTCATCGGGAAAACCCTTTTGGGACAAAAACTGATCTAAGGGAAAAGGAGTGCAACACGTGCTTCAAGACACATAGCCTCGTGTCGATCCTTATCGATAGCCTGCAAGTGTTAGTCGAAAGAATTTAAAAAATTGGATAGGGGTCTTACATTTATTCGAACTTGGGATACTTAACGTGATATTCCTCGGCATCAAGCCCCTATGAGTTTTGACCTCGATCATTTCTCCTCTCATTTCGTGTGAAGCTTTTCCCGGAATCGCTGCCTCTATAGTCTCCGTTGTACGGTTGGTATCGATCTCTATTCAACATCAGCTCTCGATTGATATCCGTTTTGATTCTATCCATGATCCTGCTAGGATAAATGGGCCCCGAAGGAATCCCTAGTTGATCATCTTCGACTCTAATCTTCGACTGATACTGATTAAGTACGTCGGCCCAAGTGATAGCCGGGTACTCGAATAAACTTTGCTTCAACTGATGTGCCGCTATGGAACTCCGAGTGCTGAGACCTTTAGTGAAAGCTTGAATAGCCCTGTCATCAGTGACCAGAGTCAAATCCATTCTGTCCTCTTGGAATTGAGATACGAACTCCCTGAGCATTTCGTTATTTTTCTGCCTTATCTTGAAAAGGTCCGACTTGTTACAATTTTAATGGCTCCGGCATGTGGCTTTACAAAAAGAATCTGCAAGCATAGCAAACGAATTAAATAGAATTAGGGGTTAAGTTATAATACCATATTAAGGCTCCCTTCAATAGAGTCTCCCCGGACTTTTTCAGTAGTATAGACTCGATTACGCCGTCTTCCAAGTCATTTCCCTTTATGGCGCATGTGTAAGAAGTAACGTATTCATTTGGGTGAGAGGTCCCATTGTATTTAGGTATATAGGGCATACAGAACTTTTTTTGGGATGGACTTTGGAGCCGTACACGGACGGAATGACCTTTGTACGAATTTCTTGGCATCCAATCCCTTCGAGATCGGGGGTGCCACTGCTATTTAATCAACATGGGAGTTATAAGTTTCCACCTTCTTGTCATTGTCCTCGATCTTCTTTTCCCTGGACTCTATCCTCCTGGTGAGCTCTTCGAGCATTCTCATAATAATGGGGTCGGTCCCCGAGCCATTTTTGTTTGACCTCGCAGGCGCCAGTTTAGCACGTCAAGTGACCTTGGAGTCTTATTTTGACTTTGAAGTTGAGCAGTGGACATCTGTTAAGCTCGCAGTATCTCGAATATCACTTGGAGGTTGATTCCCCCATCACCCACTCCTTGTGTTCCTTGGCCACCAGGTCGGGCATCCCTACCTACACTCCCTCCGGGGTCTGTGCCTAAATCTGTTTTTAGAGCAATATGTGAACTAACATCAACTGGTTCCATGTTTGTCACTTGCCCAGGGTTAATCGGTGGTACACTGACCCCTTTATTGTTGTTTTCACCAAGACCTTCGTTGTCATGAACATGTGCACTTTGTGAGCTAGACGTGCTTCCGCCTAAGAATAAAAAATTCTTGAAAAAAAAGTGAAAGAATATCATGTTTAATGAGAATCAGTAAAGAAACAATCACTATTATCTTTAGCCCTACAGTGGGCGCCAAACTGTTTACATCGAAAATATGAGTAACAATTAAATTTTAATTGTGATTTTAAAGATACGTGATTAGATTCAATACCAATTAATAATCAAGAAATATGAAGTAGAAAAGAAAGAAATAAGTGAATCAATCCAATGTAACTCGGCAGCAGTGACCTCGAGCTTTGTGACCTCGAGGTGAGTGTTGAACAATAAGAACAATCAAGTAAGAAAAGTTAAGTAAGAGCAATAGAGCTAAAGGATAATTCTAATAAAAAGTAGGCAAAAGGCAAAGAGTATATTCTTTTCTCAATTCTTAGATGATATTACAAATGATTGGGATCCCCTTTTTATTATAAGGAAACCCTAAATAAGGTATATTTCAATTTACAATAAAGAATATTCTTAATACAACTATCTGACCGCCTAGTACGGAATCGCACGTACAGTTTTATCCCGAAATTCGCGCCATGATATTAAGGACGTGGCAGGAATCTAACTCATTCTGTTACAAATACTCAACGGTACAACTTCGGGATCGAGCATATCCGGCCTCGGTGTACGTCGTGCTTCAGTCTTCGGGCATTGCATCTGTCCTCGAGCTCGGATCTGGTCCCTCGAATCGAACTCGACACTGCCCGAAGTCGGGCTCAAAATGACCCCTCGAGCCCATAAGTCGGAGGCATACGATTTCGACCGTATACACACATAATAAATAAAATTTAAATTAAATCTTGTCATTACCAGAATTTATCTAGTTACTCTTTGGTAATCATCACTCAAGAACAAGCTGGGAAACTAATCGATAAGAAGAATTTCTACCATTTTCAAATATAAAAAAGGAAAAGAAAATAAATAAACAGTTCTAGGTGGACGGTGAACTCATACACGTATAGATTGCATGCTAGTTTGCCTCTCTATTCCAAGTCCAAATACCGAATACTTTGCACTTAGCACTCCTAACATATTGTCAACTCAGAAGTGTAGCTGACACGACTGATTATATATTGCACGGTCCGATATACTAGCACAGTATTAGTTACTAATGCATAATGCTACAAATAGCGGCAATTTCAGGATTTATCTCTATGAGTTCAATCTTTAATATTTGTAGCATTAAATTCATAATATTTTTAAATTTATGAGTTCATATCTATTTTTTGTTGTAACTATAATAAATTCTTATACATAAATTTATATTCCGCGTTGAAAATATTGGGTTCAGATGAACCAAGATAACATCACGATGGATCCGCCCCTAGCTACAAAGATCACTACATATTTATCTATGTTTTCACTGTACGTAACATGCATGTCATTATACTATCTAATACCATAATTTTTGGTGAAATGAGAAATCTTTATTAATCCCCGGGACAAAAATAGTAATAATTATGCCAGATTGCTCGTTGCTAGCTGTTCGTTTTTAGTATTTTCTCTTATTTTGCTGGGATGAGTCCCACTTAGTACTCTTAAATAAATGCTCCATTTTGACTCCGTAGGTAAGTTCACAAATATTATACTTTTGCCTTTCTTCCATATTATAACCTTCACATCATAATAGGTTAGCAAGATATATCCTCTAAAATATTACTAATTTTTTGGTAACACGGTACCTATCAGTTTACAGCAAACAAAACCCACAATATATGTTCATCAAACAATATATATTAATCAAACGTCCATCAAGTACAATCCAAATCTCCAAACGGAGTAAATCCCCAACCTCCAAATATTAAAGAAATAAACTAATTAAATGTAGACCACTAACACAAATGAACCAAAATATACAATAAAAAGCAATCATTAGCAGAAAAAAGCGAAAATGTTGGAAACGTTAATTTATTTAATCTTTGTCATACAATTTCCTCTAAACATAATAAGTTATATGGGTTAGTGGTCGAATCAAAATCGCTGAAAACCTTATCGGCTTTCTTAACAAAGATATTTCAAAGCATATTGCCTGCAAATTAATAGTAATTTATTTTATCTATCTCATATTGCAAATATATGATACATTAGCACTACTTTAATACAACTAGTTTTCAATAATAAGCTATCAAGAAAGAGATCTATGGTTACATCAAAATTGTTATCTTTGCGCGTAAGGCTTAATTAGCGTGCAAAGTTATATGTTCCCTGCAAGTTCTTAATCTATTTGAGAAATTAAGGCTGTTAATTAGCATGAACTAAGAGAGACAAAAAGAGAATTAAGGTCAGGAAAAGGAAATACCAGCAGTACTTATTTAGCCACAAAATATGGCAGCGTCTTTCCCAATGATGGGTGGTGAAGATGCCTACAGCTACACCAAAAACTCCCTATTGCAGGTAATATTTGACCGTTTTATGCCATTCGGATCCTTTAAAGCAAAAGACATTGTTTACCCATTAATCTTGTAGCAAAATTCTTATTATACACCTCTTTTTCATACACATTCAATCTTTAAAAGTGCATCTAAGATGTATTACTTTTGACCGAATAGCATTTGCGTGTTTACACACAAAAAAAGCGTATGAAGCCCGTTAAAATCTCATTTTTTTTCCCTCCCCACAAAAACTCTCCCCCAAAGTTGGTCGGTATTTTAATTATGTAATCAAAAAATACACCATTTGGGAATCGAATCGGGGTCGGTACTGTGGCAGGATACTATTTTACTACTAGACCAATGGTGCATTTTGTTTTAAGACTGTATTTTATTTCATTTATACTCTTTAATTGTATATTCGCACGAAAATAACCGACCAATGCCGGTCGGTTTTATTAAAAAATAAAATTACCGATCAAATTCGGTGGATTTTTTTAAAATGACCGGCCAGATTAACCGACCGATTTTGATATGTTTTTTAATATTAATTTCAATTTATTTTAAATGAAAAACCGACCAAAGTTGATCGGTTTCTTGAAAAATAAATTTCGCGGGATTCAAAAATAGTTTTTCACTTTTTTGCGCCAAAGAAAACCGACCAAAGTTTGTCGTTTTCATAAAAAATTAAAAAATAAAATATTTTGAAAAATCAATCGACTTTGGTCGGTTTTTTGGCCAGTTTTTTGACCGACCAAAATGACCGTTGTCGATTTTTGCCGAATTTCTAGTAATGCATATTCTTCTTATGCATTGCAGTGGTTATCTGGGTTGCCAAAAGAGTTGATAAGTAAGAATAAGAGAAGATTTCGTTATGTAGGCGCCTCTATGCTGCAGTAAAGAATGCCTATGTTTCTCAATTTGATAAGGACATGGAAGTATTCTTGACTTCAAGAGCTGAGGAGATTGTTCATGGAGGTTTAATTGTTCTCATTTTTCCAGTTATTCCTAGTGAAATACATCGCTCACAACTCGGTCATTGAATGCTCACATTTCTTTAGTCTAGCCTTATAGCTATGGTAAATGAGGTGAGTCAATCATAACTTACACTCACTTTTGAGACACGCTTTTCTTTTTACTCTATTAAGAAAAACACACATTTTTATATTTAAAATAATTTTACCTTATACTTCTCATTTTATTTTTGATGACATAATTTATAGCTATGCATATGCGTATGGTTTTTGATGACATAATTTATAGCTATGCATATGCGTATGGTATGTTTTAGATAACAAATTTCATATGTATTTCTTTCTTTCTTTCTTAAGCTTCATGTTCAATTTACAGTTTCACACATTATCACATAAAATGGGAAGGAATGAGTATATGCTAAATTTCTTGGTTTTCAGCCAATCTAGTATTGTTTCTGCTGAAACTTTCTTTCTTAGTCTGTTTTTTTAAAAAAGTACTAGAACATGTTAATTTCACTTTCAAATTGGAGAACCGACAGCAGCTTTGAATCTGAATTGACAAGCAAAAAATCCTTGCCTAGATTCTAAACATAGCAAACAACGTTACTATTGAATCCAATCGAAAGTTAAGTGATAATCGACGGACCCACAGTATTATTAACAGCTAATGTTGATTGAAAATCACAAATTTTCTGACATCATCAAGTTTGGAGAATGCATTGAAGAAGGTATCAAAAGCGGTATGATTACAAACTTCAAGGCCTTGCAAGCCACAAATAAGGCCCTGCAGTCTAGTAGTGTGTCTAAGAAGAGAGGCGTGGGGGCCGTAATGGTTGCATAAAGGACCAAGTCTCCCCTCAAATACCAAACCTACCCTATGCCTCCACTCACATATCACTAAGCTCCAAACTACCAAGCACTTTTCTACCAACCCCCAGCAGCGACTTATCAGTCACCTCTACCTCCCATATGTCAGCCTACCTCGCCTAGATATTCCCAACCCGCACATGTATACCAAGCCTACAATACCCAACCATCTTATTACCAATCAGCCCCCACACGCCAAAACTTTCCTAGGCCTCGACCTAACTTTGATCAGAAGCCCCCAAAACAATACACAGCCATTGTCGAACCCATTGATCAGTTATATGAGAGACTCAAAACCACGGGTTATGTCACCCCCATCCCTGCTTCAACCCCTGAAAACCCTTCCTAGTGGGTCAACCCAAACAAATCTTGTGCATACCATTCTAGCATGAAGGGACACACCATCAACGAATGTCGCTCTCTAAAAGACAAGATACAGTCCTTAATTGAGAACAAGGTCATTGTAGCAAAGGAAGCCACTCCGAATGTTCGCAACAACCCCTTACCAGATCACAAGGGCATGGGTATTCACATGATTGAAATAGAGGATGATTAGGATCCCGATGGATCCATTGGGTTGATTGCAGAAGGCGATGATCCAAAGAAGCCAGCAGTTACTCTTAACCCTATCATGGTCCAGATTCAACCATCCGAGGTCACTGAGGTAGACGTGTCTATCCCGCTCGAGTTTGAGGCAGCACCATTAACCAAACCAACGATACCGTTTGAGGTTACAATTTTACCACCCAAGAAACATGTCCCATTTGAAGTAAAGGTAGCCATACCCATTCCAGTGGCAGTGAACACCATGTCATCATTCCATACAAAAGTTCTACCTTGGGATTATACGGCCGAGGATAGGAGGAAAGGCAAAGTCAAGTTCAAAGAGACTATTGCAGCACAGGGTATGACAAGGATTGGAAGAGTCTATACCCCCGAGCACTTAGCTGAGTCAAGTAAGCAAGCTTCCAATTGGCCACTCATCATTGAAACATGTCCAAATGACCTCTGGAGGAAGATACATGCCAAGGAGTATTTAGTCATTGACCCGCTAAATAAAACACCAGTGCAGATATCTATCCTCTCTTTGTTGCAAAACTCCAAGACACACAAAAATGCTCTGTTAAAGATGTTGAGTGAGGCATACGTGCCGAGTAACATCACTAGTGGAGAAATGGCCAATATGGTGGGACAAGTGTTAGAAAGCCACAAAATCACTTTCTATGAGGACGAGCTGCCGCTTGAAGGGCTGGGTCATAACAAAGCATTGCATATCACCGTGAAATATGAATACTAGTTCATTACTAGGATCCTGATTGATGGGGGTTCCAGCCTTAATATATGCGCATTTATAATACTCAAGAAGTTGGGTAAAGGGTTGCACGAGATAAAAGAAGGAGCGATCAACATGGAAGCTTTTGACGGATCCCAAAAGTCCACTATCGGTGAAATTAGCCTGTGTTTTCAAATGGGACCAACTTGGTTTGAGGTTGATTTTCAAGTAATAGATGTGCCAGCATCCTACAACCTGCTGTTAGGACGGCTATGGATCCATACCACTAGGGCCGTAGCATCAACATTGTACCAAGCAGTAAAATTTGAATGGAATCACCAGGAAGTGATCATTCACGGTGATGCTAACAATCCTATATATAGTCGTCAGACCATTCTGGCAATAGGAGGAAGAAGAAAGTTAGGTGGGGAGACCCACCACCACATCGAGTGAGTCAATGCTATTGACAAAGATAAATAGTGGCACAACAAGATCGAGAGCATATTGAATTGGAGTGGGTACGAACCTGGTAAGGGGCTTGGCAAGAACCTCCAGGGGACTGCTAAACTCACAAAGCTCAAGAAGCACGACACTACTTTCTGTCTGGGGTACGAGTACACTTGGGAGGAATTTCACAACTGGTCGTTACCATGGCGCGGTCCTTACTACCCACTGGAACAGCCAATACCGCCTTTGGAGCAGACTTTCCAACAGGCTGACATTGTTTATAGGACAAACGAAGAAGAGGCACTTGCTGCGATGAAGAACTTGTTCTTAGAAGACAATGACATGAATTGCTGTGTTGTTTTTGAGGAGGAGGAGGAGGAAGGTCCATCCATACAAGTTGTGTGTAGAGGAGCATACCTCAACAATTGGACCATCAGAACCACCAGAGCCCAGCGAGCCTTGGGGTAGCAAGGATAAATAAGCATCATGCACTGTTTTTACTTTTTACTAGATAAAATTTTCTTTTCGCATTTTTGATTTCCGCAATAAGATCTTCAATGTTCAAAACAGTTATGGAATTTATCAAAGCATTTTGATTTTTCGTATAAATCAACAATCATTATTATTTTCTCTCATTACTTCACTTATACAACATTACTATTACTTATCTTGATGAACCAATGACCGCGACATGTAATGAAACAACGCAACAAACGAACATTGATTCATAGGAAGATGACATACCAGAGGAGATTATCAAAGAAGGTGAGAACTTTGAAAATAGACCTAAGTCTAACCTGGACGAGACAGAAATTGTAAATCTGGGAGATGTAGAGAATTTCAAGGAAACACGAATCAACATTCATTTGTCGCCATCACAAAAGAAGGAATTCACAAAATTTCTTAGGGAATATGAGGACATATTCGCCTGGTCATATGACGACATGACTGGTCTAAGTACGTCTATCGTGGCCCATAAACTGCCAATCGATCCGGCATGCCCGCCTGTAAAGCAAAAGCTCAGGAAGTTCAAGCCAGACATGAGTTTTTTGAAAATCAAGGAAGAAGTCACTAAGGAAGTCAAAGCTAAGGTTCTCAGGGTAATAGAATATCCAACATGGTTAGCCAACATTGTACAAGTACCAAAGAAGGACAGGAAGGTAAGAGTCTGTGTCGACTACCGGGATCTCAATCGAGCCAGTTCTAAAGATGACTTCCCCTTGCCAAATATACACATCCTGATCGATAATTGCGCCAAGCATGAGTTACATTCATTTGTGGATTGTTGCGCTGGTTATCATCAGAACTGGATGGATAAGGAAGCTGCTGAGAAAATGGCTTTCATTACGCTATGGGGAATGTATCGTTAAAAAATGATGTCATTTGTCCTGAAGAATGCAGGGGCCACCTATATGAAGGCCGTGACTACCATTTTTCATGATATGTTACACAAAGTAATTGAGGTATATGTAGACGATGTCATCATCAAGTCTAAGAAATCCATTGATCATATGGAAGATTTGAGGAAGTTCTTCAACATATTACGAAGGTATAACCTGAAACTGAATCTCGTGAAGTGTGCATTTGGGGTCCCCACCGGAAAGTTGCTTGGGTTTATTATGAGCCACCACCTAGGAATAGAATTGGATCCATCAAAGGTCAAGGCCATTCAGGAGCTTCCACTTCCAAAGAACAAAAAAGATGTGATGAGTTTCTTGGGAAAACACAACTATATCAGTCACTTCATAGCACAGTCTACGACTATTTGTGAGCCAATCTTTAAGATGTTCAAGAAGGATGCCACTACCAAATGGACCGACGACTATAAAAAGGCCTTTGACAATATCAAGGAGTACTTGTCAACACCACCAGTCTTGGTCCCGCCTGAGCCAGCTAGACCCCGATTACTCTACCTTGCAGTGTTGGACGGAGCTTTTGGTTGCGTTTTGGGGCAACATGATGAAACAGGAAGAAAGGAACAAGCCATCTATTATCTCAGCAAGAAGTTCACTCCATACGAGGCTCGGTATTCTCTTTTCAACCCCAAAACGATGTTTAAATCAAGAAAAAGTAAAAAGGCCTAACTATACCCATTTTCCCAATTTCTACCCTAAGTTACATGATTTAAGCATAGGAATTCAATAAATAATGATGGAAAATGAGTTGGAATTTACTAACCCAAGATGTCTTGATGAAAGGAATCTTCAATGGATGCCTAAGGACCTTGGAGAAGAAGAAACTCGGATGTTTTTATGAAGAAGTAGCGACCACACTATTATGAAAATTAAATATAACTGGGCAAAAATTGCCCTTCGCGTTCGCGAAAAGGGAGTCGCATTCGCGAAGTGTTGACTCAACTGACCATCGTGTTCGCGATGGGGAAGGATGTGAATGCGAAAAGAAAAGGATGGGGTCAAGGATTTTAAGTCTACGTGAATGCGTGGACACCTACACGAACGCAGTGAAGGAAGTTTCAAGGCTACGCGTCCGCGAGTGATGGTATGCGAACGCGAAGAGGAAAATTTGGCCAAGTCCCCCAGGGTTAATTAACGCTATGCGAACGCGAGTGTGATGATGCGAACATGAAGGAGGATGAAGCTGAAGCTTCGCGAAAGCGTGGGATATATCGCGAACGCGAAGAAGAAAATGAGTTCTGCAATAGCTGAAGCAAACCTGCACTTTTCCTAAGTCTGAAACCACTCCGAAACACTCCCGAGCCCCGAGCCATCGGGGCTCCTAACCAAACACATACACTAACTCAACAACATCCTACGAACTTAACCATGCAATCAAATCGCTAAATTAACATAAAAAACAATGAGTCAAACCTCAAAATCAATAGCTTTTTCTTCAAACTTCATAAACATTCAAATTTAGAGTTTTATGTCCGAAACAGGTCAAACGACGTCCGATTTCAACCGAACTTCATAGAAATATCTAAAACGATATATAAGACCTGTGCCGGGTGCCGAAACCAAAATACGGGCCCGATACCAATACGTTCTAATCATTTTTCATTTCAATTTTCCTTAATAATTTCAGAAAAATAATTTTACTCAAAAATTCATTTCTCGGGCTTGGAACCTCGAAATTCGATTCCGGACATATGCCCCAGTCCCGTATTTTTCTACGGACCCTCTGGGACCGTCAAATCACAGGTCCGGATCCGTTTACCCAAAATGTTGACCAAAGTCAAACTTATTTATTTTAATACCAAATTTTAGCATTTTTCATAGAATTTCACATTTAAGCTTTCTGGCTATGCGCCTGCACTGCGCACACATATTGAGATGACTAAAAATGAGGTTTACAAGGCCTCAAAAGCACGAAATTAATAATAAAATAGGTGATGACCCTTTGGGTCATCATACATTTTCCCCAAATTGGAAATTGGGGCAGAATTTTGAGGAGGACCCTCAAAATTCCTAAGTAATTTCATCTGATCGTCGCACGAATAGCCGTCAGAAGTATCAACCCATCAAACTGGAGAAAAATTTTGAGGAGGACCGTCAAAATTCAATAGCATGAGAGGTTACCATATCTCGAACCGCGTCGCAGTCATCGGTTCATCTAAGAAACTATTTTTACATTTATGTCAAACTTTTACAAATTCATGCGTGTTTGATTATTGAAAATGCTCTATTTAGCAAAGCTACCCCAACGATACGTACAGTATCACCAGATCAAAGCTAAGAAGGTCGAGCAAAGTCAGCAGGGATACGAACTAACCTCCCTCCCTTACAACTCATGATTTTTCCTTGAATGCAGGCACTTGGATTGCGAAATTATCGAACATACTATAAACTCACAAACATTTTTCAGGAATACAACTCTCCGAACCATCACGCCTTACTATCCACACACAAGTGACGTTCTGTGCGTCACTGTGTCCCCAGCAGTCACGATATCGCAATCTACTATCAACTAAGAAAGCTTTGTTACCGCTTTCCATTTATTTCTTGCATAAGGCTACCATTTTGACTTCTGGGACTTAACACTGTCTCCATCTGTATTCTTGCATTGCATAAGGCCACCATTCTGCCTTCCGAGACTAAACGATGTCTCCATCTGCATTTCTATTTTGCATAAGGCTACCATTCTGCCCTTCGAGACTAAACGATGTCTCCATCTGCATTTACGCATTGCATAAGGCTACCATTCTGCCTTACGAGGTTAAGATTTACCTCCCTTTGCACTTGCATGGCTGAAAGATCGCCACTTACTGCATTGCATGGTTGAAAGATTGCCACCTTATCTATATTTGCATAGCTAAAAAATCGCCAACTACTGCATTGCATGGCTAAAAGACTGCCACCATATCTATATTTGTATGGTTGAAAGATCGCCACCTTATCCATATTTTCATGGCTAAAAGATTGCCACATACTGCATTGCATGGCTGAAAGATCGCCTCCTTATCTGCATTTTCATGGCAGAAAGATTGCCACCTTATCTATATTTTTATGGTTGAAAGATCGCAACCTTATCCACATTTGCATGGCTAAAAGATCGCCACCTACTGCATTGCATGGGCTGAAATATCGCCACCTTATTTTGCATGGCTGAAAGATCACTTTTGCATGGCTAAAAGATCGCCACCTACTGCATTGCATGGGCTGAAAGATTTCCAAATACTGTAACCTTCATGGGCTAAAATATCGCCACTTTATCCAAAGGCGTCATCATTTGGAGGCACCATCCTCATAGCCTGAGAACACCATGTCATGGCCTAAGGATCTCTTTCAATCTCTCACATATCATTATTCAAAGGCATCATGGTTTGGAGTTACCATTTTCATAGACCAAGAGCATCATTTCCTAGCCTGTGTCTCACACCTCCTTTTTCCGAAGCTTTACTACACCCCAGGGAAGGGTATAATAAAGAAGGCATTTTTCCAATTTAAGGACAATCGAAATAGGATTCGTTTATATTTAAGATTCAGAGTCGCCACTTGAGAGATTTATGATGTCCCAAGTCACCGGTTAGAATCCCGAATCGAGGAAAGGATTTGACTCTATATTACAGTCGTGAACCAAAAATCCGAGTAAGGAATTATGTTAACCCGGGAGACGGTGTTAGGCACTCCCGAGTTCCGTGGTTCTAGCACGGTCGCTCAACTGCTATATTTGGCTAAAATATCTGATTTTAATGCGTGTTAAACCTATAGTGCAATTTTAAAACTATTTACCACTTTTGTCAATTATTACTTTTATTTAAGAAAGTGAACGTCGTTTAAGAACGTATTTCCGAATCACGTCACAGGAAATGCACCCGGATCATTGACACAATCTTATTCAACATTTTCGGATTTGGATTTGGGTCTCATAAAATGCACACCCATATTTAGGAAGATAATTTTATTAAAAGCGCGCCTACAGCGACTAACATGTTGTTATCTTTTGGGAATGCAGTGAAATTCGCTAAACGGCCCGTCCCGAATACTAAGTATTTTTGAATTAAATAATTAATGAGGGCCCCATAATTGTATATTTGATTTGGCGAGGCTCGTATCATTTTATTATTAAAGGCCAACTAAAAGTAACTAAATTTTTTATTTAATATCATTTTTGAAGTTCAATTAATTTACAAATATAGATTCGGGTCTCGAATTCAAGTCCGAATTCAAACAAAAGGAGAGCCCTTTTAGCTTGAACCCGCTACCTAATTCAAAAAGCCAAATTTATATTCATGAGTTAATTTTCTTTATCCTAAGGTATGCTTTTTAAAAGGCATTTGATTTCAACCCCCAAATTGGCTTGAGACCGACCCCGAAGAAGGGAAAATCCATTTGGACTCTTAACAGGTCCATATCTACACAAGCCTTATTCAAGTTTTAAGATGCTGATTTTTCAATTCACAACAGGTTTGATTGCTAGTATTCAGATGACTAATTCTAAAATCATTATTATACAATTCATTAAACATCTGTTAAAGCTAGTAATCTTATATGTTTATATCCCAAATCATTACCTTTGGAAACTAATTTCAAACGTTACAGGTGTAGCCCAAAATTCTAACGCATCTGAACTACGAAACGCACTGAGTTCATATCATTTAAATTTGAATGCAACACTTATTCTCACTTGATCCTCAAGTTTAAAACAACGGTAGATCCCAAATTAATGCATCAAACAAGATATTGGCTATTGATTATTCCTATCAGCTATTTCATGCTATTTGGTTATCATGTTGGTTTAAACAAAAGCTCACTCAATGCTATTTCTGCTACAAGTTACTTTCTAAATTTCAAAAGTTAGAATATATAAACAAATTGTACTAC
Organism: Nicotiana glauca; assembly: GCA_026770625.1. Classification (NCBI taxonomy): domain Eukaryota; kingdom Viridiplantae; phylum Streptophyta; class Magnoliopsida; order Solanales; family Solanaceae; genus Nicotiana; species Nicotiana glauca. The sequence continues at coordinate 133,683 of MU702731.1, read as the reverse complement.
TTTAATCTGAAGGACTATTATTAATCTATTTCCTGGACAAGTATATAAAGCAATGGTCAGGAAGTTAACAGTACATAACTGCCAAGCTATCTTCAACTAATTATTCAAATTATGAACTCACACAGATTTGAGAAATTCAGAATTCAATACAGTCCTAATCATTACAACATCATTAGAACTTCCACTGTTAAATGTATACTATATAGATCTAACACCTAATCAAAATCAGCACATATTATCAACATGAGTTGATCACTGCACACATTGAGCTTACAAATTAACAAAGTGCACCTGTGTACCTGGAAGTTTCAGAAAATGAGAAAGAGTGAGTCAATGATAGCAGCAACAGTAATCAGCAACAGCAAATGAAGTCAAAAATGGGATCAATAGCCCAAGAGATTTTCAAAATCTAGTAGAATTGCAAATTTGATCCACGCGAACAACTAACTGACTTTTAGAAGGCTTAATACAGCTGATTCTCAAGCAGAAACAGAACAATTGAGCTATTTCTAATCTGAAAATCAATGGAACAGTGCTTTTCTGGATTTTTACTAAAAAATTTATAATGTTTTTGGAGTTTTTGCTATCAATTTTGAAAAGTTGATCTGAAATTTGAAGGGAAAATTGGGAGGGAAAATCTGAAGGTCTCTAAACTTTTTCTTACAAGTAAATAGACTGCCTATTTATAGATGTAATTTTGAGGGAAATTCAGATATTAATTTTTACACATTAGT
>MU702731.1:69415-93100 GCA_026770625.1 Nicotiana glauca | reverse complement strand
GGGGGATTTGGTATGGGGGCGGGGTAAGGGGATTAGGAATATATACGTGAGGGGATGTTTAATCCTATCCATTAGATCATTCAAGATCAACGGCCCGGATGAACTCATGTGGGTGATACGGTGCCGTTTGGTTTAACTAGGGGGTCGGTTGGAACCGGGTAACGGGTCGGGCCAGGGTAATAGGTATGGGGGATGGATTTCGAGCCGTTGGATCGATTTAAGACGACAGCCCTGATTAGGGCTTCCCCAAAACGATGCCGTTTGGAGTGTCTTTGAGATGTACTGGACTGAGGTCCTTTGGGCCTGTTTGAACGGGCAAAAAGAGGTGGGTCTAGGCCCAATCCGATTTCTTCTTCTTGTTTTATTTGTTTCTTTTCCTTCTTAAACTAATTTTCCAAATTACAAACCAAAATCCTACATTGATTTATTAATCAAATTAACTTATAAAAATACTAATTAATTCATAATTACAATTATCACACATAATCGACTAACAATTGGAAAACAAAATCGCACAATCGGACATTAAATGCTAAAAATGTGAAGTACATTATTTTTTTGTGATTTTTTTCACTTTGTAGAACAAACTTAATTACTCCTAATTGTATATTTAAATCTTAAAATGCAAATGCGACATATTTTTATATTTTCATTGATTTAAACAAATTGACATGCGCACGCAAACGCAAACAATAAAAAACACAAAATCCACAAAAATTGCAAACAACACAAAATTATTTTATTTTGAATTTTTTTTGGGAGTAATTCTTGTATAAGGCAAAAATCACGTACTCACAGCTGCCCCTCTTTGCCCGTAAACATGAACAGTTTTTGTGCAAATATAAAGTGAGCGGATACGAGCTATTTTTTCCCTTTTGAATACTCCGTGTGAAGCATTTTTTGAAAGATTTGACCAAACCTTTGCTTCAAAAGGTCTCCTACATATCCCTGGCTAAAAGGGAATCATGTCAATATAGTTCGGAAAGTTTTGGTAGCTGGGACTACCCTGAGACTGTGGCTTTACTGTTACTGTTGTTACTACTACTACTACTTGTTGACCCCTTATTACACCGTGCTAAATAGAAAATAAGAAGCTAGACTAAATTAGTCTATGTGTTACAAAATCTTATCTAACTTTTAAACTTGCTCTTTCCTGTGTTTCTTGTGGCCTTGTTTCCTCCGATGTTTATTCATTTCTGACTTGACTCATCGACCTCTCTTGATTGCCGAACATGGACTGCTTATTTCCTTCTTGTGAGTTCGCATCATTTTCCTTCAAAGCTTGGATTGCCTTCTTCCGACTGGTGTTGCCTTCCTTCTGGTTTTTTAATTTGGATTTATGCTGGGGATTTTCTGTCATAACCCTCTGCCTTCTGGCGGGTTATTTACTTCAACACTTGAATGTATTCCTCTGTTATACGAGCGGGCTCCCGACTTCAAACTTAAAATGTAAAGACTGGAATGTATTCCTCTATTATACGGGCAGGCTTCCAACTTCAATTTCTTGGAAAATAAAATGCCATTATTATTATCTTAGGAGAAATGGTTCATCGGACTAAGATTTTGACTTTATGAGATAATTCCTCAGACTAGGTCCATTTTTGTGTGATCTCAGGAGAAAGATTCATCGGACTAAGATTTTGACTCTAGGAGATAATTCATCAGACTAGGTCCATTTTTGTGGGATCTCACGAGAAAGATTCATCAGACTGATATTTTGACTCTAGGAGATAATTCATCAAACTAGATCCATTTTGTTGTTTTACTTCAAAACCTTCCAATAATTGCTTCCTTCTTCTTGTTGTTTTATCTAAAACCTTCTACTTGTTGTCTTTCACTTCTTATTATCTTATTTGTAGCTATCCAACTATTGCTTTCAATTTTTCAATTCTTGTCTTCCCCTTTTGTTATCTTATCTGGGTCTTTCCGGCTGTTGCCTTCACTTCTTTGTTGTTATCTTTTCTAAGTCTTTCCAACAGACTTCTTATTATCTCAAGAAAATTCATCGGACTAAAATTTTTTTATCTTAGGAGAAAAACATCCATCGGACTAAGATTTTTTATCTTAGGAGAAACAATTCATCGGACTAAGGTGTTTTCATCTTAGGAGAAACAATTCATCGGACTAAGATTTTTTATCTTAGGAGAAATAATTTCGACGGACTAAGATTTTTCAGCTTAGGAGAAAATTCATCAAACTAAGATTTTTCATCTTAGCTGAAACAATTCATCAGACTAAGATGTTTATCTTAGGAGATAAATTCATCGGACTAAGATTTTTCATCTTAGGAGAAACAATTCATCAGACGAAGATGTTTATCTTCGGAGAAAAATTCATCGGACTAAGATTTTTCATCTTAGGAGAAAATTCATCAGACTAAGATTTTTCATCTTAGGAGAAACAATTCATCAGATTAAGATGTTTATCTTAGGAGAGAAATTCATCAGACTAAGATTTTTCATCTTAGGAGAAACAATTCATCAGACTATGATGTTTACCTTAGGAGAAAAATTCATCTGACTAAGATTTGTCATCTAAGGAGACACAATTCATCGGACTAAGATGTTTATCTTAGGAGAAAAATTTATCGGACTAAGATTTTTCATCTTAGGAGAAACAATTCACCAGACTAAGATGTTTATCTTAGAAAAAAAATTCATCGGACTAATACTTTTCATTTTAGGAGAAACAATTCATCAGACTAAGATGTTTATCTTAGGAGAAAAATTTGCACTGCTTTGTTCCTGTTACATACAAAGAAAAATTTTATCAGTTTTAAAAATGGTGTTCGGTTAATGACATTCTTGATGGGGGTGATTTCTTCCTTCCCTTACAACTTGTTTTATCTTCCTTCTTCCTCAAGTGGGTACTGGACTTCAACAACTTAAAAAGGTAACGCCTCCGTTCTATAGGCGGGCTCCCAACTTCAGCAACTTACCTTATCTGCATTCTATTATTGTTTTCCTTCTTTGTATCGTAACCCATTTCCTTCTTATTTGAATTATCTTTTTTCCAGAACTTCTTCCCTTAAAACTTGTATCGCCTTCCTCTTTTAAAACTGCTTCCTTCCAAATTTGTGTTGCATCCCTCTTAACTGATGGGGATAACACTGCTAGAAAAATTTCTTTTGATTTACCTGCTAGGGAATTATTTACTTACCTGCTGGGGATAATACTGCTAGAGGAATCTCCAAATTTTCTCTCAACATTTCTGGGGGAATTTTTATTCCTTCAAAACTGGTGCTTCATTCTTCCGAAAACTGCTGGGGATGACACTAGCCTTTTGCTTTTTCTGAACACAAGCTTCATCCTTTTGTTTTGTCCGCTGGGGATACATCTTCCTTCATCAAAACTTATTATTTTCCTTGTTTCAACACTGCTGGGGATAACATTGGTTGAAATACCACTTCCCTTGTGTTATCTGGCTTCTTCCCCAAGTGGATACCTGATTTCCAGAAAATTTTCAAAATGAAAAGAAAATTTTCTACCCCAGTTTGATAATCTTCCTTATGGCATGCCTTTCCGCCACCAATGTCAATTCCTTTTCCTACTTTAAGTCAAAGAAAATTTGTTAGTTTAGAACGTGGTGAGTGGTTGTGCCACTCCTGCTGGGGATGGTTTTTCCCTTTCTCCTTTCCTGCTCTGCGTTCCATTATACCACTAAAACTTGCTGGGGATGATATAATTTGCTGGTCTTAGCAAGACTTGCCCTGCTTTGCATTGTCTGGCCATTTTGAAACTTGGTCGATAATTTCCTACCTTCTTGATGACTTCTTATTCACAAGCCTTTCACCATTGTTTTCCACTTGTATCCTGACCCCGCCCCCCCTCCCCCCATATTCCTATGACAGTGACTCTGCTTGAGGATCTTGCATGTTTTACTGATGAACCACTTTCTTCGTTCATCCGTGTCACTGAAATACCTTTTCATCTAGGGATATCCCTCTTCTTTTATGGCATAGCTAGGGAACGGGAATTTCCCCGACCTTTGAGTCTCATATGAATCTACAAATTATGCTCGTAGCTCTCAGCGTCGTTCTCCCTTGATTTGTCCACTGGCCTTGAGGTATATAACCTTCGATTTTTGCTGGGGATATCCTTCTTGACACTGGTCCATCCCTTTGTCAATCTCCTCTTGCTGGGGAATATCCTTCTTGACACAGGCCTCGCGCTTGTTCCTTCCTGACTTTCTAATCAGATCTCGTCTTGCATAATTGGAAGGCTAGTGGCAAATTTTGAAGTCATTTCTCACTTGTCTTGACCAAACAGACTCTGTTGGGAAATATTTGATGAAAGGAGAACGATAAAAGGAACAGAATGAAAGACAAAGGAAAAGGATGACTCTCTAAAAAGGGAAAAATATGAAACAAAAACCTATCAAACGCGGATACCAACTCTAATGGTCATGACATGCACATGTGATCTGTCCTCCGTCGTTAATCGCCTTTCACAATTTCTGTATGGTGATTTCCATCTGATTCTCACCCTTATTCAACTTGTAGTGCCCGAAGGTTTTTACTATCAAGCCTCTCTCGTTTTGGCTATTCTCTAAACTTACAGTCGCCTCAAGGTGCCCCTGAAGGTTTTCACCAACAAGACTCTCTCGTTTGTATTACATTTCAGTTGAGGATTGGGGTGTTACCGCTAAGAGTCTCTCATATTTCTTTTCTGCTGAGGATCAGAGTCTTTTGCTGAGGATCAGAGTGTTATGTTCTGATGAAACTCTCTCATTTGCCTAACTTGGCCTCTTTTGAAGATGGTTCAAAAGGTCTTTCTTTGGACCGTAATGTGGGATTTGGATAGGGCTAGAAAGAAAGGGTATTTAAAGGCTCAAAACAAATCAATTTGGGTTCAAAATTTACAACCTTCGGACCTAGATTTATTTATAATAAACACAATCTTTGCCCCAGTTTCTTTCTTGGGGATTTTTGATTTTTTTTTACACTATGACCGAGCTGTGAAGCGCCTACGTATCCTTTTTGAGGAATCAGGTCAAACATAGTTCCCAGTTCCTCGTTTTTCCAGTTTTCCTTTTTTTTCTTTTCACTTATCATTTTTTTTCTTTATCTTTTTGCTGTTTTTGTTGTTTTTTTTCTTTTTTCTTCCACGTTTGTGTTTCTAATTTTTGCTACTAATTATGAAGGAGGGGTATGAAAGAAATCAAATAAGGCTCAAAGGGTTAACGAAGGATAAGGTGTTTGGATAGCAGAACAAAATGCCTCCGTCATTCCAATCTTCAAAGCATATGAAGTGCAAACAACAAGATTAACATTCGCTATATTTTTAAGGCACTGTTGGGCAACATTCTCATTTTCATTACCATGAACGACCCCCATGTCAACATGGCTAACTTGCCTTTAATGGTTTTCTTTTTATTTGCCCCAGTTTCGCATGACTCGGGTTCCAAATGAACTCAACTAATCTTATTTCCTTTAAGCATCCCGATCCTTTCCTAATTGCTTCATGATTAACTTTTAAGATTAGAATGATGTGTGCATGTCATGTCACTAGTGTGGACAGAAAAGGATTATAAAGAGGAAAGACTTAGATCAAAGAAAAATGACTAGAAATAACGGAAGACAGAGAATTGCGTTAGACAGACGGGGAAGAGTTTGTATAACAAAACAAGCACCATAAACTGGGTTACAACCTTTAGAACAAACCTAAACAACACTAAATAAGGTACTATGACCAACAGAACTGAACAAAAACTGAAGATAGAAGGGTTTTATTTACAGACAATATCCATCTTACAACCCTGAAATAATCTGGACAGCAGAAATGACAACAAAATAAGCTACCAAGATTCTTTCTTGCATGACTCTCCAATTGATAAGCCTGACATTTAGCCGCAATTTGATTATCAGAATCCCTATGGCCTTCTCCAATTTCATTCGGCAAATTTCACGAGTGGATTCTCATACCCCATGTCACCAGGCATCATCACCACAAAGTGTGCATCATCATGTGCAGGTAAAGGATTCAGCGTGATATTCTGGGCATCACTGTCTTGAATCACAATCAACCTTTCCTGGATTATCCTTTCTATTTCCCTTTTCAGATCCCGACAACTTTCCACGTTGTGCCCTTAGGCATTGGAATGGTATTCACACCTTTTAGATGGGTCAAAGCTCCTTGCTCGTGGGTCCACATGATTTGGAGGAATGAGTGCAATCACGTCCTGTTGCTTTAACTTCTCAAATAAGCTTGCATAGGACTCTCCTATTGGTGCAAAATTATCTTTCAGCTTCTGTTTCCTTATATACCCCTGGCTTGGATGTGGGTTATAAGGTATTTGGAAATTCTGTAGAGGCTGGTGGAAATTTTGTGATGCTCGTGCTCACTTTCTTAGATGATTTGATGGTTGGACAACATACTGGGGTGGATCAACTGAGTTTGGTGTGTTCTGGGGTGGATAGTAATGCTCAGGGGGTTATGGAAAACCTGTCGAGGCTGCACATACCGTCGAGGTGTTCTTCTGGGACCTCTTCTTGACCCTGCCGTCATCATGACTTCTTCATCCCTTTCATTTGTGTCACCAGATTCAATTTGGACAGCATGAGCTACAGCCTTGAGAGCTGCTTGACTTATAATTCAGCCTGTCTTAAGACCGTTCTCTACCATTTCTCCCATTTTGATTACCTCCAAGAAGTATTTTCCAACCGCGGATATCATGTTCTGAAAGTAATCCGGCTCTTGAGCCTGAAGGAAGACAGTGATTAACTCGTGGTCATCCATGGGTGGCTTAGCTCGAGTTGCTTGCTTTCTCTATTTAAGGGCATATTCCCTGAAACTTTCACTTGGTTTCTTCTTTAGATTTGAAAGGAAAATGTGGTCTGGAGCAGTGTCGATGTTGTATTGGAATTGTTTGACAAAGGCCTTTGCCATGTCTTTCAAGACGTACCAGCGAGATATGCCTTGATCCAAAAACCATATGCTACTCCCGTAAGGCTTTCCCCAAAATAAGCTGTTAGCAATTCTACATTTCTTCCCAGACCTCTTAGTTGATTGCAATACCTTTTCAAGTGGGATATGGGGTGTCCATGTCCATCGTACTTTTCAAATTTGGGAATCTTGAAACCAGGCGGCAAGTGGACATCGGGGAACAGACATAGATTTTTGAAAGCAACGCTCTTTTGACCTGCCAACCCTTGTGCGTTCTTAAACTGTTGTTCTAAGCTTTTCACTCTTTGGGTTATTTCCTCTTGTACCATCTCTCGGGCAGGCTTCTCAATGTTTGCCGGGAGATCAAATAAATAAGAGTGGTGCTCTTGTTGTGTAGCAAATTGTGACTTGGGACGAGGCTCTTCTCGACCATTGGCCCATTCTTGACATGTTTCTGTCATTTTTTGTTTTGGTATTCTATATTCCTCGAACATCGTAGACTCTGGTTGAATTCTCTGATCCTAAAAAGCTTTGATGTCAGTTATCATTTTCCTCGGATCTTGTGTTGTCCGCTTGCCACAAACTGACCACCTCAACTTTTCTCTTTAATTCAACACAAAACATGTTAGAATGGACTCGGTCGGTCCTTATTATTATCAATATTTTTACTCCTTTTTTCTTTTCCATTTTTTCATTTCTTTTTGCTTTTTTTTGTTATGGTCGAATCTTATGGAGATTGTCTATGTATCATGACCCCGCATGAATCAGACCTTGCGTAGTTCAGGCAAATTAAAGGTAAATAACAATGAAACATATTTTTGGAATTTTCAATTTTCATAATAAAACACACTTTGATTACAATGATAAAAAAAACTGACAAACTTAGACTGAACTAACAGACTCAGGTGAAAGACGAGAACAGACATGAACATTAAACAACCCACATACTCTAATCAAAAGAAATACAAATTAAAAAAACAGACTGACAAATTCCTTCCCCTATATGCCAATTTTAACCAAATGACTATTTTTGCAAACGTGGCCCCTCCTTAATTTCACCTGAATTTTGAGGCCGGAAAGGATTATTTAACAAACTTGTCCGTTTTTTTACGAAAATAGCCTTTTAACAACTAAAAGATACTCTAAGGCTATCTCGGCAAGAACAGTTTAATACACCGCTGAAGCTGGCTCGGCTTGTCTTGACCAAAAATCCAAATGGTATGCACTTGCCTACTAACTCTTTTTTTTTCAAATTAACACAAAAGACCTGGTTTTGCAAACACGACCTTTCAGCACTTCAGGGACGAAGATTTTAAGACTGTGTGGGTCAACCGGTCAAAATCTAAAAAATGACCCAAAGGTGTCCGTCAATGCAAAGTCAGCCTTCCGGCGTCCCTTTCGGAAACATTCGGCTATTTTCGAAAAAACGGCATCACCCGACATATCTACGACGAAGATTAAGATTTGCAATTTTTTGGCTATTTTTCAAAAGGAGAGGTTGGACTCGATGAGGGTTGCCTACGTATCTCACATCCGGTGAGAATTAAACATGCGTAGTTCGGGAAAATAAAACAAACTACATTTGAAAACGGAACATTTTTTTTTCAAATCATTGGCAAATAAAACGAATTATTTTTTTTCCATTTTAAAACACAAACTATTTTTTGAAAACCAAATCACATTTTTTCCTTTATTGGCAAATGAAGCAGAATATTTTTGAAAATATTTTTTTTCAGTGGAAAATAAAACAAACTATTTTAAAAAATAAAACTCTTTTCTTCTTTTTTTTTCAAATAAGTCAAACTAAATAAATAACATTTTTCTTTCTTTTTTGTTTCCTCAAAGTTTCGACACTACTTGGATATTGGTTTTATTTTTCTAAAAAAAATAGTTATCTCCCTACACTACTATTTCTCTTTTTTCCCTTTTTCACAATTTTTCAGTATTCCCGATTTTCAGTAGCCGGTCAGCATGCAAGTCTGAAGCAAATAAATGCGTAAAACAAATAGGATGCAGCAGGATGGTCTTTTTCATTTCAGGTTGCCTGTCCTATACGGACCCAACCCCTGTGTTAGGTCCCCTAAGTCGAATGCAGCATGATGCAAATAAGTGTTCCTACTAGGGATCCGGCATGAGGTTTTGTTATACTGGGGTAAAAACCTGGGTGTTTGTTCTAGACCATGTACCCGAGAGGACAACTCGAGTCGAGGAAGGAGCTCATTTCCGGGAACCAAAAGGCTAGTCGGCTTAGAAACTTTCCGAGCCTCTTTCTTATTTCAAGGTATGACACTAACAGAACAGGGAGTCTCGACCAGCGAGCACATCCACAAAGTTAAGAAGAGAAGGGATTCGGCACAGTTTATATATACAGTTCAAATAATATCAAAGCGGTAAAAAAACATCATTTTGCGCATTTAAGCCCAATCATATAAAATCAGATAATAAATAAAGCCAAATACAACAATTATTTCAAGCTCGAATTTCTAACCCTGAACCAGTGGTTCTGAGTTGATTCCCTAGTGGAGTCGCCAGAGCTGTCACACCTCCTTTTTCACGCACCTACCCCGAGGAATAAATGTATGAGGGAGTTTTTCCATTTAAAGTGACATTATTCGGATCGGGATTGTTTATTAAGAGTTGGAGTCGCCACTTGAGGGATTTATGGTGTCCCAAGTCACCGGTTTGAATCCTGAATCGAGGAAAAAGTTGACTCTATATTATAGTCTACGAACCAGAAATCCGAATAAGGAATTCTGTTAAACCGGGAGAAGATGTTAGGCATTCCCGAGTTCCATGGTTCTAGCAACATCGCTCAACTGTTATATTTGGCTTAAATTATCTGATTTTTATACATGATGAACTTATGTGCAAATTTTAACTTTTTACCGCTTTTATTATTATTATTTTTAATGAGAATTGCAACGTCGTGAAAATGCGTCTCGAACCATGGCACATCAATGTACCCGTGGTTATTGACATATTTCGACTACGTTGAGATTTTGATTTGGGTCACATAAATGTGCACCCGAGTTTAGGGAGGTAATATTAAAATGCGCGCCTAGAGAGTCTAACGCGTTATTATTTTGGGGAAGGCCGTGAAATTCGCTAAACGGCCCATCCCGAATTGTAAATGGTTTAATATAACCATTTGTGAGGGCCCCGCAATTTGTGCGTTATTTGGCGAGGCACGTCTCATTTTTATTTAAATGCCGAGCCTAAAGCAACTATGATTATCTATTTATGTTTTGTCTCTAACATAAAGAAATCCTAATTAATTGTTATTGGATTGAGGTTGAACCAGGCATTGGCCCGGGTCTAAACGTGAAAGAAAATAACATGAGACCCGGACCCGTATATCAACTAGTTTGAGGCCCAAAGGCTGGAGAATGCGACTCAAGGTTGAGTCTTAACCAGCGGCATAAAATAGCAACTAAGGGCAAATTCGAACGGCCCGGCTAGTTCCAAAATGTACCAACTAGCTTGTGCAATCTTCCTAAATGTTACTAAAGGTGAACTCAAATTGACATTCAACAGTAGTAATTTCTTAATGGCAGGATATTAATTCAAATTATCAAGACTAAACCAACATTCGAGATTCCAAACATGAACTTCTGTGATTATGAACAAAGCTGGGGGACTGATTTTCGATTCATCCTTTTTATTTCTAACACGTGCAGATCGCAAGCATGGAATTCATTTCCTACTCTAGCTTTTCTTCTAATTTCAATAGTTAAACTATACGAGACTGAAATCAAGCTAACTAGGACCTACGAATAATACTCAGCTTAGTGTAATCAAATTAGACAAATGTACTGAAATAACTACAAGTCATGCAATTTTAGATTAACAGTACAAATCCATTGTTATTTGAAATAGTTCTAGTTTAGTTACAATAAACGACCAAAACATATGAAACTCCATAAAATAAATAGAAGCATTAAAAGAGCAATGAGAACTTCAGCAAAATGTGGCTTCCATTTTTCATCTCAGGTTTTCAACAGAAGTTGATACATCAACATAAGCCAGATGTGTGTACCTGGTAATCGAATTGCAGCAAAAGAAGAGGAGATCAGCAACTATGCAACAGTAAAACAACAGCAATTCGCAGCAAGCAATTTGAAGTTCCAAACAGCCCCAAACACAAGCCCAAAGAGTTTGTAAAAACCAGACAGCAACATGCAACAACCAAATAGACTCAACTTAAAACCAACTTCAATCCAGAAAGTAGTAGGAAGCAGTCCAGGAGTCAGTTTTAAACAGACAATACAACAATTTCAGCAGCCCAATGATCACTGCAGAACATAAACAAACTAGGAAGCTTAATGGAATAGCGATTCCATGAAAACTCTCGGAAATGATCATTTGAACTCCTAAAATTCAGAAATTTCTTTCTAACTCTCAAGACTGTTTTTAGACTATCAGAAAACTGACCTCTCCCTATCTCTCAAATTGGTCAAAAACTGTTCAGAACTGACCCTTAAATCTCTCAAAGTTCTTAACATTCAGGGATCAAAACCAGCCTTCCTCACTCTTAGCTTTTTAGTTTTTCGTAAGTGTTTTTCTTTTGCTCTAAGAATCTGAAAATCTCCTTATTCCCTTAGGCTCTCAGAAAATGCGTACTCAATTCTCTGTTACTCTCTCTCTCTTCAGAATGTATCTCCTTATTATATCCTCTCAAACTCTTTCTCCTGATTTTAGGCAACTAGTGGACAATTAACTAACTTATTTTATGCCTTAAAATCAGAAAGTTGTCTCCACTATTAGTTGTCTATTGACTGTTCAATCCCACTTAGAATTGTCTCCATGTTTATAGTGCCTACCTATCAGACCATTAAATTAAACATTTTCCAACTTTTCAATTCCCAAATTACCCTCCTAATGTCCCAGATATCACTGCCCTACCCAATCCCCTTCAGACTGTAACAGCTATAACCAATTCACCTGAAACTAAACCTAAACTCATTAAGACTAGCTACTATGCTAGAGGAATTTATGACTAACAACACTAAATTAAACTAATTAAAGGTCACTAGTAACAACCGTAAGGGAATACTGAATAACCAATTAAGACTAATCAAACCCAAACAAAGTCAATTAACACCTATTGAAGCACAAGATTGAACTAATATCCAAATACTAATCTGATAAAATTAGCTAATAACTCAACTAGAATCCAAAATCAAATGAACTAAAATCTAAATGAACAACTAAGCACAATTTAGAACCCAAAATCAGAACAGAATCAAACCAAAAATAAATGAAAATTAACCTAGAAATGAAACACTACGAGAATATAATTGATTCAAATAAGAAACGAATAATCAAAATTATACATAAGCATTTAAACTAACAGAAACAAACCTAATAAGATTATGACCAACCAAACTAAGAATCACAATAGCACGGAAAAAATAAACAAAATTAACTATCAACAAAAGCACGAATTAAACTAATAAAAATCGAAACTTGTGAGAACAGAAGAAAACTCATTGATTTTGGACTCCATAAGACTGACTCCTCGAGGTCGATTCTCAATTAATGATATGTGTTTATTTTTTCCAAAAATAAACAAATATCATTAACTGAAAACCCCCTCGAATACTTGAAAACCCAACATAACATGGTGAGGCATCTAGCTAGATCTAGCTCCTGTTGAGTGTCAAATTGTCCCACGTCGGTTGGGAAGTAGAGTTGGGGGGATTTTCTCCATATAAAAGAAGGCCTAATATTTAGGATTTATACACACATCTCATTTGCCTTCTTATCTTCTTAAGGCATTTGTATCTTCTCTCTTTATTATTATTTCACTTGTATTTTTGGAATGAAATAAAATATTGGTTTTGTCCGAGGAGTAGGCAAAATTAGCCGAACCTCGTAAATTCTGGTGTTCCTTTTATTGTTGTTTTATTGTCTTATTTGTTATTTGGTGGCTGCCATAATTTTTGGTATAGCAGTTGTGACTCATTCATAATATATACATTTGGCTTCCGCAACAATTGGTATTAGAGCCAAGGTACTGTCTAAGTATGCTCTGTGGTTGCAGCACAGTCTGATCTTCCATACCAGAAAAGATTTATCTTGGTAACTGAGTCAAGGTTCTTTCTGAGTAAGCTCTGTGGTTGCAGCGTAATCTGATCTTCCACACCAGAAAGGAAATAATCTTGACTTGTGTTGTCAGCTGTTAAATAATATTTGTGTCAAAATGGGAGACAATAAACAAGAAGAATACACATCAACTGTCAACAATACGTCATCATTGGCATCTTCGCTTATGACAAGAATTGTGTCAAATGCGAAATTTGCGGTAGAAATTTTTGACGGGTCCGGACATTTTGGGATGTGGTAAGGCGAGGTTCTAGATTTCCTTTTTCAACAAGGGCTAGACCTTGCCATTGAAGAAAAGAAACTAGATGTTATTGGAGAAGAAGATTAGAGAATTATCAATCGTGTTGCTTGCGGTACCATTCGATCCTACCTTTCTAGAGAGTAGAAATATCCATAAACAAAGGAAACTTCTGCAAATAAATTATGGAAAGCACTAGAGGATAAATTTTTGAAGAAAAATAGTCAAAATAAATTGTACATGAAGAAGAGACTGTTTCACTTCACCTACGTTCTCGGTACCACGATGAATGAACATATTACCAGTTTCAATAAGTTGGTCACAGATTTGCGAAATATGGATACAACTTATGATGATTGTGACTTGGCCTTGATGTTGTTGGCGTCACTTCCATATGAGTACGAGCACTTTGAAACTACTCTACTCCATGGAAATGGCAAAGTTTCTCTCGGAGAAGTTTGTTTGGCTTTGTACAGCTATGAACAAAGAAAGAGAGAAAAACAGAAGGGCGGAGAAGGAGAAATACTATTTGTGAGGGGTCGTCCTCAAAATCAAACAAGGACAAAGAAAGGAAGATATAAGTCAAGATCTAAACCCAGCAAAGATGAATGTGCATTTTGTCAAGAAAAGGGGCACTGGAAGAAAGACTGTCCAAAGTTGAAGAATAAGGCCAAACATAACAACGGAAATGCCATTATGGATTCAAATGTAGATGATTGTGATGATTCACACTTCTCATTAGTTACAACAGAGTCATCAATATCTTCAAACATATGGTTGATGGACTCGGCTTGTAGATATCATATGTGTCCCAACAGGGACTGGTTCGTGGAATTTCAAGAAGGAGAATATGGAGTCATCCACACAGCGGATAACAGCCCTCTTAACTCATATGTCATTGGTTCAATACGATTAAGGAACCATGATGGAATGATCAAAACATTAACAGATGTTCGATATGTACTGGATTTGAAGAAGAATCTCATCTCTATGGGAGCCCTAGAATCAAAAGGGTTCAAAATCATTGCAGAAAATAGAGTGATGAGAGTATGCTCTGGTGCACTAGTGGTAATGAACGCTAATCGGAAAAAAAGAACATGTACCGCTATCGTGGTAGTATAGTTATTAGAATAGCGACAGTGACATCCAGTTATGACAAAGAGGCAGGAGCAACCAGGCTATGGCTCATGCGCTTGGGACATGCTGGAGGAAAATCCTTGAAAACCCTATCAGATCAAGGATTGTTGAAAGGGGTAAAGGCTTGCAATTTGGAGTTTTGCGAGCATTGTGTCAAAGGGAAACCGACAAGGGTTAAATTTGGTACAGTGATCCATAATACCAAAGGCATTTTGGATTATGTACACTCTGATGTTTGGGGTCCTTCCAAAACACATTCATTGGGTGAGAAGCACTATTTTGTGACCTTTGTTGATGATTTTTCCCGAAGAGTATGGGTGTATACAATGAAGGGCAAAGATGAAGTGCTGGGAATTTTTCTCAAATACAAGACGATGGTGGAGAATCAAACAGGCAGGAGGATCAAGTGTGTTCGCACAGATAATGGAAGTGAATACAAAAATGATCATTTTAATAAGGACTGTAAAAATGATGGCATCGTCCGACACTTCACTGTCAGACATACACCACAACAGAATGGAGTGGCAGAACGTATGAACCGGACCTTGCTGGAGAAGGTACGGTGTATGTTGTCCAATGCTGGCTTGGGCAAAGAATTTTGGGCTGAGGCAATTACATATGCATGCCACCTCATTAATCGTCTACCATCTGCTACTATTGATGGCAAGATACCATTTGAAAAATGGTATGGAAAGCATGCTGTAGATTATGACTTTTTGCATGTGTTTGGCTCAACTGCATATTATCATGTGATAGAGTCAATATTGGATCCAAGGGCAAAGAAGGCTATTTTTATGGGGATTACTTCTGGAGTCAAAGGATATCGCTTATGGTGTCCTATGACAAAGAAAGTAATATTTAACAGGGATGTTACCTTCGATGAATCTGCTATGGTAAATAAGGTAACAAATGACGATACCAAAGAAGATGGTGGTGCTTCTAAGCAGGTAAAGTTTGAGGGAAATTTATTTTTCCTACACAAGATGCAAAGGAGGAAACAAATAAAGATTATCCTCTGGATGGAGAGCCATTAAAGGAGATTCCAACTTAGGAACCTCAAGAATAACTTGAATCAATAGCAACCAACAGGCCACAAAGGATAATAACAAAACATGTTCTTCTCATAGAGACAGTTGCTTGTACAACCGCAATTGTAGCTGATGATGTTCTTACCACTTATAAAGACTCAGTCCAAAGTTCAGAAGAAGATAAGTAGAGGATTGCTATGAATGAAGAAATACAGTCCCTTCATCAGAATCATACATGGAGATTGACCAATCTCCCGAAGGGAAAGAAAGCAATTGGGTGCAAATGGGTATTTGAAAAGAAGGAAGGATTTCCTAACCAAGTAGATGTTCGCTACAAACCAAGATTGGCGGCCAAAGGATTTGTTCAAAAGGAGGGAATCGATTATAATGAAGTGTTTTCTCCAGTTGTAAAACATTCCTCCATTAGAATTATGTTGTCTTTAGTAGCGCAATTGGATTTGGAACTAGTTCAGATGGATGTAAAAACTGCATTTTTAAATGGAAACTTGGAGGAGGAAATCTACATGACTCAACTAGAAGGATTCAAAGTTGCTGGAAAAGAGAATATGGTGTGCAAACTTGAAAAATCATTGTACGGTTTGAAAAAATCTTCTAGACAATGGTACAAGCAATTTGACAAGTTTATGTTGCAGCAAGGGTACAAAAGAAGCAAATACGATCATTGTGTGTATTTACGCAAGCTTAAAGATAGTTCCTTTTTATATCTTCTCCTATATGTTGATGATATGTTGATAGCTTCCAAGAATTCGGAAGAAATTGATAAGTTGAAGATTCAACTGAAGAAAGAGTTCGAGATGAAGGATCTAGGTGAGGCAAAGAAAATTCTTAGCATGGAGATAATAAGAGATAGACCTTCAAAGAAACTCTGTTTATCTCAAAAAGAATATTTGAAGAGAGTACTACAACATTTTGGCATAGATGATAAGATTAAGCCAATTAGTACTCCACTTGCTCCCCATTTTAAGCTAAGTACTACAATGTCGCCAAAGGATGAAGCTGAACGAGAGTATATGTCAAAGGTACCATAGGCAAATGTTGTTGGTAGCTTGATGTATGTAATGGTATGTTCGAGACCTGACATTTCACAAACTGTTGGAGTTATTAGCAGATATATACATAATCTAGGAAAGGAGCATTGACAAGTTGTGAAGTGGATTCTACGGTATATTCATAATATTGTAGATGTCGGGTTAGTTTTTGAGCAGGAAGACAATTAGTCTATAGTTGGACATTGTGACTCAGATTTCGCGGGTGATCTCTAAAGACGAAGATTAACTACTGGTTATGTGTTTACTTTTTCAAAGGCACCAGGCCCCTGGCTTACCTAAATCGCTGTTAGCATGTTAGCACGGGAGTGGATCGGGGAATCGAAAATGCTTCTTTGATTGTTGAGTAAGGAAGCGTATTTAGTTGGAAGTCTACTTTATATTCAACAGTTGCTTTGTCTACAACAGAGGCAGAGTATATGGCTATTATAGAGGCTGTGAAGGAGCCAATTTGGCTTCAAGAATTGCTGGAGGAGTTGGGCGTTGAACAAAAAAGTATCACAATTTTTTCTGATAGTCAAAGTGCTATTCAGTTAGCGAAGAATCAAGTTTATCATGCAAGGACGAAGCACAGTGATGTTCGGTATCATTTTGTACGATAAATCATAGAAGAAGGTGGAGTCACGGTGAAGAAAATTCATACTACAGAGAATCCTGCTGATATGCTGACAAAAGCGGTGACTGCGGTCAAGTTTCAACATTGTTTGGATTTTGATCAACATTGTTGAATACTGAAGATTGAAGATGAAGACACAACCAAAATTTGTTACCGAGAGAAAATTGAAGATGTGGAATTTGCCAAGGTGGAGATTTGTTGAGTGTCAAATTGTCCCACATCGGTTGGGAAGTAGAGTTGGGGGGATTCTCACCCTATAAAAGAAGGCCTAATGTTTAGGATTTATACACACCTCTCATTTGCCTTCTTATCTTCTTAAGGCATTTGTATTTTCTCTCTTTAGTATTATTTCACTTGTATTTTTGGAGTGGAATAAAATGTTGGTTGTGTCCGAGCAGTAGGCAAAATTAGCCGAATCTTGTAAATTCTGGTATTCCTTTTATTGTTGTTTTATTATCTTATTTATTATTTTGTGGCTGCCATAATTTTTGGTATAGTAGTTGTGACTCATTCACACTATACACATTTGGCTTCCGCAACAGCTCCGACCATCGACCTCTTCATGTTAAAAGCTATAACAGCCAACATAGTGGGACCAAATATTTTAATTTCCTTGATTTTTGGTCAGGCCATCCAAATTTCTTGCAGTTGGTAGAAAAAGAGTGGTGCACTCAGATTACTGAAAATTCTATGTGGAAGCTACAACAGAAATCGAAGCTCTTAAGTAGGAAGCTTACCCACTGGTCTAAATAAGTCATTGGTAATGTTTTCGATCAAGTCAACATTTGGGAAGTAAAAATGTAAGAACTAGAGGAATTTGACCTTCTCAACAATAATACTCAATCTATAGAAGAGTTGAACAAAGGGCATGCCGAGTATATAAGGTGGCTAGGAATGCAAGACAACTTACTGAAACAAAAAGCTAAAATCAGATGGTTTGGGGATGGAGACTCCAATACTGCTTATTTTCATAGTGTGATCATATGTAGGAGAAGGAAACTTCAGCTTCATCAAATTAAGAACCATAGGGACAACTGATCCAAGGGGAAGATAACATTGCTAAATTTGCGGTCCATCACTTCCAACACCTTTTCAACTTACATCATGATTTCAGAGATCAAGAAATTCTAAACTACATCCCCAACTGCATTACTGAGGAGGACAATACCAACCTCAGTGCCCTACCTGAATGTGAGGAGATCAAGGAAGCCTTGTTTAGCATGAGTTCTTCTAGCTCAGCGGGGCCAGATAGCTACAATGGGACCTTTTATCACAAATGTTGGAATATTATCAAAGATGATGCGCAGGATTTTGTCTAGGATTTCTTCAATGGTAGAAGGCTTACCAAATTTTATTCACATACTTGTTTGGTTCTTATACCAAAAGTGGAATCTCCTACGATCTTCTCTGACCTGAGGCCAGTTAGTCTGAGTAATTTCTCCTGCAAAATTGCCTCTAAAATTCTATCTAGAAGGCTCAACCCCTTGCTTAACAAGATCATATCTGAGAATTAAAGCGGCTTCATCAAAGGGAGAATGATTACTGAAAATGTTCTGCTTGCTCAAGAGATTGTCCAGAATATTAAACAGGTTAACACTGGTGGAAACATCATTATGAAACTCGACATGGCAAAAGCATACGATAGAATGTCATGGACCTTTCTTATGGAAGTTATGAGGAAGTCTGGTTTTAATGAAGAATGGATTGACCTAATCTTTAGACTGGTTGATGATGTATGGTATTCTATTATTATTATCGGTGCTAGAAAAGTCTTCTTCACCTCTTCTCAAGAGCTCAAACAAGGGGATCCCTTATCCTCATCTCTTTTCCTTATTGGAGCTGAAATATTATCAATATCTCTCAACAGTCTCATTGGTATGACCAACTTCACTACTTTCACTATGGATTATAGAGGCCTCATTATTAACCATCTAGCTTATGACGATGATATTGTTATTTTTAGTGGAGGGGACAATAAGACCATTAAGCTTTTCAAAAAGGTGATTAAGAGGTATGAGAATACGTCTGGCCAAAAAGTTAATGAAGCAAAATGTTTTTTTATCACTGCCCGTAACACCTCAGCTAGCATGATTAACAGGATCAGAAATGCTTCAGGATTTATGGATAAAATCTTCCCTTCAACTACCTGGGGTGTCCCATTTATCAAGGAAGGAAAAATACTACTTTGTTCGATGGTATGTTGTCTAATATTGTGAAAGAGTCTTAATGCTTGGCAAAGAAAATGCTCTCCTATGGGAGCAAGCTTATCCTTATTAAACATGTTCTGTAATCACTTTTCATATATACTTTATCTGCTTTGAATCCCCCTAAAAGTATAACCAAACTCATGGAGAAGCATTTTGCTAACTTCTTCTAGGGTACCTCTGAAGGAAAAAATAATTATCACTGGAGCGCCCGGAAGAACCTTTGTTTACCTAAAGAAAAAGGTGGTGTGGGCATTAGAAGGATGGAAGATATTACAGAATCTCATAACATTAAAGGATGGTGGAGTTTTAGAACCCAACCCTCTCTTTGGGCTACTTTCCTTTGGAATAAATATTGTACGAGAGCTCATGTTGTGGCCAAAATTCCTACCTCCTATGACTCTGACGCCTGGAAAAGAATGATGAAGATTAAGAGGAAGGTTGAGCCCAACATCATATGGAAAATTCAAGCAGGAAACTCGAGCTTCTGGTGGGACAACGGGACAGGTTACGAGGCTTTGGCCATGGTTGTTCAGGATCAAAGAAAATCTCCTAAAGTTCAAGTTAAGCATTATATTTGCAATGGGACATGGGATAATATAAAGCTGAATGATACCCTTCCTGCCCATATTGTTGACACTATCTCTAAGATCACAGTGGGTTACAATAGAAATGATGATTTCCCAATTTGGAAGATCTCTGAAAATGCGTTATTCTCCAATAACTCTGCTTGGCACTTTATTAGAGCGTGTAGGCAAAAAAATGGTTTCATCAGTAAGGTTTGGCATAATTCTATACCTTTTAAATACTCTTTTTTAACTTGGAAGATTTTCAAGAAAATACTTCCTTTTGATGACACTAGTAGAAAATTTAGTACTAAGATTGTCTTTAGATGTTTTTGTTGTAACAATGCACAGATTGAGACCATGCAGTATGTGTTAAATGGAAGTGATGCAGCACAGTTCATATGGAATAAAATAGGCAAACCATTGGGAATGAAACGTCAACTTGAACCTATCCTTGGAACCTTCAAGAGATGGTGGGAGGCTAAAACCTCCAACACAATACACAAACAGATCATGAAAATTGTGCCTACTATCATATGTTGGGAACTTTGGAAGCAATGGATTTCATGTAGATATGGCAACAAGAAGAAGTTCAACCACAACGCTATGAAGTACCAGGTAGTCTGGATCATAAAGCAACCAGTTGCGAAGGTGATTCCTGATATTGATAGCAAGGTCCAGTGGCCTTCTTATTGTGACAAGATAGAGAGACTCAAGCCGGTTCAAACCTGGAAGCAAGTTAGATGGCAAACCCCCTCGGCAGATACTATTAAGGTTAATATCAAAGGGAACTTTATCAAAGAAACTGTTGCAACAGGTATTGGGGGTATTGTGAAAAATAGTAATGGTGACTTAATCATGGCATTCTCAATCAATGTACAGAGTAATAACGACATTATAACTGAAGCTCTTGCAGCTGAGTTTGGAGTGAAATGGTGTGGCCACCCTAGGCTCACTAATTTTGTTCTTGAACTTGATTCTCTGATCACTAAAAATAAGTTGACAAAGAAAGAGGCCAACAACCCCAAGATTAAGCAGATCGTGGACAACACCATCAACTCCATAACATATGCTAATGTATGTGTGCAACACTACCTAAGGGAGGCTAACCAAGTAGTTGATTGACTGGCTAAACTCGCAACTACTTCCAATCAGGCCAAGATCTTCCAGAACTTCCAACAACTCCCAAACATGGTTAAAAGTGTTCTCCTTCTTGATAAATGGCTGCTGCCCATACTAAGAACAAAGTATGAAAAAACTAATTTCTTTATTAATTAGATTTGTATATAGTGTTTGGAGTGAGGACCTGTGCATTTTTGTCTTATCAGTCCTCCTACTATTTATTGGGTGATGGCATCACCCCTGTTTTATTATTGCTGAGGTACAGCTTATGCCCCATCGTGCTCGTTTTTGTGAAATACAACATAATCCAGAACCTCTAACTGGGTAATTTATTTTTAAAAAAAATTAGGGATGGTTGATGGAACTTGTAGTAAAGAAAATTTCTAGAGAATATGTGGAATTAGTAAATGCAATTGTATTGTCTTGGCTTATGAATTCAGCACTAGTGGACTTGATCTTGGTGGTATTATGTATACTTCGAGTGCACTACGTGTGGAATAATTTGCACAAAAGATTTGACAAATGTGACGACCCAAATCTCAATCACGTGGCCATGATGGTGCCTAACATATGCTTGCTAGGCAATCCAACATAAGCTAAAGAACTAATCAGTTTAACAATTTATAAAAGTAAGATATTAAGAATTAAAGACAGAAATACTCTCTATTCGTATTAAAAATCCATAAGTAATGCTGACTATACTGATACCAAAAAATCAGAGTCACAAGTACATAAACAAATAGAATACCAAAAATATAGGCTGAAATGAAATATAACTATTCGAAACAAGATAAAAGTAAAACAAGATTGGAAAGGGACTTCATGGACTGCGAACGTCGTGCAATACTGATCTACCTCAAGTCTCCTGGATAGATCTAATGCGAGCAATCTCCTATATGTACCGCTAGGACCAATACTGGGATCTGCATAAGAAGTAAAAAATTGTGGAATGAGTACAACCGACCCCATGTACTCTGTAAGTGTCGAATCTAGCCTCGACTAAATAATGACGAGGCTATGACAAGACACTCATAGTGACATAAACACAGTTAAACTAAAGGAAGCATCCAATAGAATTCTCCAAAAAGGGTATGGAGACAGAGCAGTAGGCAGAGGAAAATTCAAAATTTAAATTTTATGTGTTCAATCTTTATGGTTTTTGCATTGAACTTATTATAATTTTAAAATTATGGATTCATATTTAGTATTTATTCCAATATTAGTAGATTTTACCTATAAATTTATGCTCCACATTAGAAGTATTGGATTCAGATGAACCCGACACTCCAACGACAGTAGGTATAGGGGCAAATGCAGACTTATGGATACGGGTTTAGCTGAATCCATAACTCTCGACTCGGAGATAGATTTAAAAGTTAAAAATTACTAAAATATCAGCAAGTATTTCATTTGAAACAATGATTTTAACGGTAAGATAAATTCAATACCGAAAATCTTAAAAATTGAACGCATTAAATTTAAATTCGAATCCATACTGGGATGATCACATAGTTAAGAATCGTTAGCGTCTATTCTCTTAGCTCCCACTGGATAAACCTCGTGTAAGAGAAAATATACAGTCTACGGCCAATATTTTTGAAGAATAAACAAGGATAAATAAAAACAGTTGTAGGATCATGCAACATGGACCTGAGAACGACAAATGCAAAAATGTTATAAAAAGAGACATTTAATAACTTGATATGTGTGCCCTAGCTGCTTTGTATATATATATGTGGTTGGGGTATTTTAATATTGCCAGTGAATGTAGGATCATGTTTTGCTGGGGAACTGCCACTGAAATCTGGGGTACTGTTGCTTTAGAATATTATTATATTGTCATATTGATGATTAATTTCTACGCTTCTCCACATAAAAGGAATGAAGAAAGGTAGTTCACGTTGGTTTTCAAAATTTGAATACCCTTCTGCCAGTAGGATATATAAGGGTGTTCAAAGTTTATTTATAATCAATAATAAATAATATTTTACCTTATATATAATATATAATTTTCATCGAATAATGTTCATTTGACCACCGTTGGGCCAATATAGTTTCGTCTCTGTCCAGAGGGAAAATTACGTCGTGGCCAGCCTTCCAACCTAATACAGTACATATTTTGGTGGAAACTCCCCCAATTAATTAACTAATTAATAATTAGCATATTGAAATGATAAAATATGTTAGGAAAACATGTCCAGCTAGCTAGCTCACTATATATATATATATATGCAGCAGTCATGCATGCATCTTAGAGTTGTTGCCTTGCTAAAACGGAATCTGTGTCCCACCAAATCTATCCACATTTATATATAAAATGAAAGCTTATCATGAAGAAAATTATCAAGCTTTAGACAAAATGCAAGGGTATTATTTCCCAATGAATGCTGGTGATGGTGCCTACAGCTACTCCAGAAACTCCCAATTGTCGGTATAAAATTTCTTGCACGCACCACTGGGATCAGCACATATATAGTGATGAGTCATTCGCGTCCAATCTCTTAGTTCCCATTGGATAGGCGTGGTCTGCAAGCTGCAAAAGGAGAACAACAACAACCCACTATAATCTCATTTAGTGGGTTTGGGGAGGGTAGCGTGTATGCAGACCTTGCCCCTACCCTGTGAAGTCCATACCTACTACATTGAATAAAATAAAAAGAAGAGGAGTGATTGACTCACCTACTACATTGAATAAAAGGAAAAGAAAGAGAAGTGATG
>MU702731.1:53073-66931 GCA_026770625.1 Nicotiana glauca | reverse complement strand
ATATAGTTAGTGAGAGTAATCCACAGATTGTTGTCTGTGAGATAATTAGTGAGTGGTAGTAATATTGTAGTGAAGTGTTTTAAATAAGAGTATTATTTCTTTCAAAGTTGTAGTAGTCTCTTGACACTACTGAGTTGTAATATTATAGTGATAATATTGCTCCACTTGGGTATTGTATTTTACCCCGCTAAAATATTTGGTGTCATTGTTACTCTCTTGTGTTATTATTATTTGTTGTGGATATTATTCCTGGGCGGGATTATTTATTATTTCCCAACATACCCTGTGGTAAAGAGGATGCTTCCAAATAGACTGCCGGTATCCTTCCCCCCAAGAAATTCCTACCTTGCTCTTGGAGAAACTCAAACTCACGACCTTTTAGTTTAAAATGGAGTTGTCTGCCTGCTGCAAAAGGAAAAAGAGAAAAACCTTGAATACTCTCCGCCACAAAAGCTTATACTTGGTCCCCAGGGTTAATTTGCAGCCAAGTGACTAAATAGGCACATGTCTATATACTTCCTTCAACGTATCCAGGACAAAATAGGATGGACCCTACAAAAATATATGCGGGACCTATTTCTTTTTTGGTCCGTTCCAAAAAAAATGAATCTTTCTAAATTTGGTAACAATTTAGTTTAAAGTTACAATTCTACCCTTAATAAGAAATTTTTATAACCACACATATACTCTGAGCCCCTCTTTGACTTGTTTAGAACCACAAAATCCAAAAGTATTCATTTTTTCTTAAACTCCGTACTCAGTCAAACAGGTTCACATAAATTGGAACGGATGGAGTAATTATCGGCAGCAATCATCTTAGAGTTTTTGCCTTGGAAAAAAAATATACTCCCTCCGTTCCAATTTATATGAATCTTTTTGACTAGGCACGGAGTTTAAGAAAAAATAAAAACTTTTGGAATTTGTGGTCCTAAACATGTTAAAAAGGGGCACAGAGTGTTTGTATGGTTATAAAATATTCTCGTTAAGGGTAGAATTGTAAGTTCAAGCGAAATTGTTTCTAAATTTAAAAAGGGTTCATTCTTTTTTGAAAAAACCAAAAAAGAAATAGGTTCACATAAATTGGAAGGGAGAGAGTAATAAGTAATAATTTGCCTCCCATTCTATCCACATTTATAGGCACTATATAGGAAGAACGCTATGAGCAACAACTGTGCGAGAGAAAAAGAAAAGCTGATCACGAAGAAAAAGTATCAAGCTTTAGACAAAATGCAAGGGTGTTATTTCCCAATGAATGCTGGTGATGGTGCCTACAGCTACTCCAGAAACTCCCAATTGCAGGTATAAAGTTTATTGCACCACCATATACCATTCCAAATCTTAGCTTAACTCCATGTCCTGAGAAACATTGAAGGCAAAATATCTGGAATCCAGTTTTTAAAATAAATTAAAGTAGCTTGTCACTAATAAGAAATTTTTGTCATGCGATGTGAATGTATTCTGTTTCACAGTGAGACAACTACCTATGCAATTTTACTCAATTTTGTTGAACCGAAAGAAAATATTTTTTCTATGTTGTGAATGCAAACTACGTCATTTAGTTGAAAAGAAAGCAAAAATTTTTACTGCTCCCTCTGGTCTATTTAGGATGGTATGGGGTGGCCAGGGGGTGGAGAATGGGGAGGGGTGAGGTGGGTAGGTAAGGGTGTGGAGGTGGATTGGTAGGGGTTAATGGGGGATGGGTAATATAGTTGGTAGAGGTTAACGGGGATCGATAACATGAAAAGAAAGTTAGTAAATATATTCTTGTTGTTGAAGACCTTGTTGACTATTGTCGTTGATATTCGACATAGTAAGTTGTTTGATGAGAGCCAATTTGTTTAACCAAAAAGTGAGATTTCGGTCAAAGTTTATTTAAAAGAACTCGGTTACTGATAATCAAATAGAAATATGAATAATGGATGTAAATAAAAGTTGAATAGAAAGCGAAGTAAATCAGTATATTCCAATAGTATTTCGTGTCCTGACAAATGATTAGGTTTCCCTTTTTATAGCTATTTCTAGGAGATACGTTTTGCCTTTGTCATAATAAAACCATTATAGGCAATTAAAGGCATTTAATGTTACGTTATAAATGGTAATCATTATAATTCAATACAGATTCTCTAACGTTTCCAGTAACTAATGCATATTAAATATTGTATCTGTACCCTCTTTTGTTATCAAGTTCATTCTCTTTGACTTTTGAAAGTAAATAGGTACGAGCACCGAATCTTTTGAATCTCTGCTCGTGTCTCTGCTCATGTCTATTGTAACTCGTGCCTCTTTAATTATTCTTTATTGACCATCATTCTTTGACCAGCTTACGTGTCATGACATGTTATCTTTCAATCACTTCAATATATATAAACTCAATTTCTCCCAATACAATCCACATCAACAAAAACAGTACATAACAAATTGCTCACATGAATTTTAGATATTAGATGTTGGTGAATTAGTATGCATGATGAAGCTGCAAATTGTTAGTCAAACTTATGTGTGTTTTTCAAGTGCAGAAAGAAGTGTTAGATGGTGCTAAAGAGATGATAAGAGATGCAATTGCTGAAAAGCTTGACATCAAAAGCCTGTTATCAGGTTCAATAAACACATTTCGTATTGTAGACTTGGGATGTTCAGTTGGACCGAACACTTTCTCAGCTATGCAACATATTATACAAGCTGTAAAGGACCAATTCAGTACAGATTCCATTAATATTGTTCCTGAATTCCAAGTATTCTTCAACGATCATATCACCAATGATTTCAATACCCTCTTTCGATCCCTACCTGCCGATAGGTCTTATTTTGCATCAGGAGTTCCAGGGTCTTTCCACGGCAGGTTATTTCCCTCGGGATCGATCCATTTTGCACATTCATCTTCTGCTATCCATTGGTTATCTAAGTTGCCAGAAGAGTTATTAGATGAGAAATCACCTGCGTGGAATAAGGGATTGATTCACTATGTAGATGCCCTAAATATTGCAGTAGTTAACGCTTATGTTTCTCAGTTCGACAAGGATATGGAAGTGTTCTTGAATGCAAGAGCTGAGGAGATTGTTCCTGGAGGAATAATGGTCTTAGTTTCGCCATTTTCAGGTTATCGTCTCTTCAAATTTTTCGGATCAAGTCTTATAGATATGGTCAATGAGGTATATTATGTACTCCATGGTTTTGCAAAGATTGATATCTTATACTCTCTCCATTGCATTTTATGCTGACACATTTACTTTTTTATGTCTCAAAGAGTCACATTAATTTCCAAAGTTGAAAACTATATATCTATTTATCATTTCCATTTTAGCTAGATTTAATTATTATGACCTATTTCATATAAATATGATGAGAGAGAAATGTGAATGGATATGTGAAACTCATGAAAAACTAGTTAGTTTTGAAGAAATTGACACAGAGATGGAGCTCCACTGCTCAATTAATGGAGCGGTAGATTAGGTCATCTGCAGAGAGGAATATTATAGACTGATACAGGCTATATCCTCACGTGCACTACATGTGCAACTAACCACCTCTACCAGTAATTAGGCAAGCTAACTAATCATTTATTATTTCAATAAGTGTTAGTCGTATATTTGGAATTGACTTTTCTTTGTTTCTGACATATATACAGGGAATGATAGATGAATCTTTAGTTGACGCATTCAATGTGCCAGTGTATTTTCCCTCTCCTGAAGATATGACTAAAGTGGTGGAGAGAAATGGTTGTTTTAGCATCGAGAGAATAGAGTTGACATTTCCTCAATCAAAGCTTGTGGATGAGGCCGATGCAAAAAGTTTAATGACAAACCTAAGGGCTGTTTTGGAAGGAGTTTTTATCAATCACTTTGGAACTAAAATCTCAGATGAAGCTTTTTCGAGGACTATTCTCAAAAGTGAAGAAATCTCTGCATGGATGAAAGCTAACTACGAGAAACCATGCCAATTATTTGTCGCTTTAAAGCGCAAATGAATTTATCTGTGGAGGATTATCATTACAAAAAAGGTAGAGACCATAAAATGTCATTTAATTTATGATAACTATATTATTTTTCTATGCTTTTAGACATATGTCGAGAATTGCTACTACTAAAACCATGTTCAATTGAAATTTACTCATCTTAGATATATGCATGGCTATCAGGGAATTATTGAATGCACAAGTCAAGAAGCTGTTGGTCATCACTCTTTTGTTGTGTTTAGTTTCAAGGTTTATCTTGAGGCCAAAAACTCCACTCTAGCTTACTCTCTTATAAAAAGACTTCACATATATATAAAGACAGTTAAAAATTAGCTTAGCAAGATCCCCACATTAAGACACATAAGAAATAAATTAGATTTAAATTAAATCTTGTCATTACCAGATTTTATCTAGTTACTCTTTGGTAATCATCACTCAAGAACAAGCTTGGAAATTAATCGATAAGAAGAATTTCTACCATTTTCAAATATAAAAAAGAAAAAAAAGAAAACTAAAAAGTTCTAGGTGGACGACTGAACACATACACATATATATAGGTTGCATGCTAGCTTGCCTCTCTATTCCAAGTCCAAATATAGAATACTTTGCACTTAGCACTCCTAACATATAATCAACTCAGAAGTGTAGCTGACACGAGTTGTTATGCACGGTCCGATATACCAGCACAGTATTAGTTACTAATGCATAATGCAACAAAGCGAGGCGGATTCAGGATTTAACTCTATGAGTTCAACCTTTAATGTTTTTAGTATTTAACTCATAATATTTTTAAAGTTATGAGTTCATATCTACTCTTTGTTGTAACTATAGTAAACTCTTATACATAAATTTATGCTCCGCTTCAAAAATACTGAGTTCAGATGAACTCAGATAATATCAACAGTGGATCCGCCCCTAGCTACAAAGATCACTACATATTTATCTATGATTTCACTGTACGTAACATGCATGTCATTACTATCTAATGTACAATTTATTAAGACCTGTCTCAACATTTAGGAGAGAGAGTTAATGAGACTTGTAAATCGCCATTCTTACTCTCACCCTTTCAAATTCCATATTCTACACCTAGCACTAGTGAGCATCACAGTTACTAGTAATATTTATGCCAGACTGCTCACCCTATGTTGTGGTTGTTTTTACTATTTTCTCTTATTTTGCTGGGATCAGAGGCAGATCCAATACTTGAGACTTAAGGGTTCCTACCAAAAATTTAGATTAGTATATAATAATATCTGGGTTGGCGGCTCTTTATGGTCTTGAATGGTGCATTCAAAATGGGTATAGCCGAGTGATTCTTGAATCGGACTCCCAACACATTATAGAGACTCTTCAAAAAGAGGGAGACACGAGCTACTATCTTAGTAATATTCTAAACAAGATTCAAGACATTATCAATAGAATCAAAATCCAACTCAAACATTGCTACCGTGAGGCGAATCAATTGACAGACAATTTGGCAAAAAGGGCTGCAGAGCAGCAACATACTGCTTTCTACGCTTCTGGACAGCAGCTTCCTGGCCTTGCAAAAGGCATTTTCTTGCTGGACAAAATTCAGTATCCTTGCATAAGAAATAAATATGATAAGGCGAACTTTTATGTTAGTTAACAAGTTTTATTTTGTTTGAGGCAGCGAACTAGTTGTTAAGCGCTGATCCCTCAATTTTTGAAGGGTTATCTCTACCCTAGTGTTGTATACTCAACTGTATTTTTGGCTAATACAACACCCCCAAGTCTACTGGGAAGCTTATAAAAAAATAATATCTGGGTTCACCGTTAATTATTTACAAATATTTCGTGAATTTCTTAATATAAATACAGGGTCTACATAAAAGTTACTGGGTTCCCGGAAACCCGTATTGGATGCTCTAGGTCCGCCCTTTGCTGGGATGAGTCCCACTTAGTACTCTTACTAGCTGGGAGTAGCCCGGGAT
This sequence comes from Nicotiana glauca, assembly GCA_026770625.1. NCBI lineage: Eukaryota > Viridiplantae > Streptophyta > Magnoliopsida > Solanales > Solanaceae > Nicotiana > Nicotiana glauca. The sequence continues at coordinate 61,024 of MU702731.1, read as the reverse complement.
GTGCCCAGGCCCAATAACCATAGTCAAATCGTAAAGTTTTCGTTGATTTAGTGTTTATGAGTTTCATTATGTTGCTGCCACTATTTAAAGTTGTAGATGGTTACAAGGCTACTATCACAAAAGATAGTTGGAGATAAAGAACAACTAAAATCATCATTAGTAATTTGGATATAGTATTAAGCAAGAAAAAAATGGGAGCTTTGGCATCATCCTCAAGCCAGTAACTATTATGCCATTACAAGTAATTGCATATCCAAACTCAAAATGTCTTCAACCTAAAAGAGTTGGTGGCATATGAGCTAGCGTTAACATAGAGTTAAACCCCTCAAACATGTGTGTATGGATATATAAATCTTTATTCTAGCTGAAGTCTACTTATATTATGCAATGTCCCTAAAATTGCATAAACTAATTTAATCGCTCCTGATAAAACTATATTAATAAAGAAGTGATCTAGAGCAGCACTTATAGGCGTAATAACTTCTTGTAGCTTTGAGTGCATACGCAATTCAGCAACTCCTAAACATAAATGTGACTAAGGAAGAAGTATAGCTAAATCAAACTCTAGATAATGGCTACAGGAAATTAAGAGGCCTCTACGCGTTGACTTTACAACTTTCAAAGAGGAACACTTGTGTATCGATTACAAACACCAACATCAAGATTTGTGAAAGTTGTCTCATGAAGATCTCTGAAGTCAAGATGTTGTGTTCTTGCACCCGTTTCTTAAAAAATAATATACACCAAATATGCATGAAACCAATAGGTGGCACCGACTCTTTTTTATACAGTATAACAACAACAACAACAACAACTACCCAGTATAGTCCCACAAAGTGGGGTCTGGGGAGGGTAATACGTACACAGGTCTTACCCCTACCCGAAAGGGCAGAGAGGATGCTTCCAATCGACCCTCGACTCAGGAGAAAAAGAAAAAGAAAGGGAAAAAGAAAAACAAAGAAAAATAAAAGAGCATTAGTGACTCCAGCAGAAATCGCATAAATAATTATCTAAATATAAAATAATAAATTAAATGGCATGCAATAATATCGACTAGTAACTACCATGAGGGGGCACAATGAAACACGCGAGTTATCTATGGAGAGCCCTACCAAACCCCGCCTATCCCCGAGAATGAAGTACAAAAAGTTCTAGAAGCCCCTATCCTACAACCCTGATGCTAGACCTCCAGACTTTCCTATCAAGGGCCATGTACTCGGAAATACGCATTTTTGCCATGTCCTGCCTAATCACCTCTCCCCAATACTTCTTAGGCCTCCCTCTGCCTCGGCTCGAGCCAACCACCGCCAGCCTCTCACAACTCCTCACCGGGGCATCATGGCTTCTCCTCCGCACATGCCCGAACCACTTGAGTCTCGCTTCTCGCATCTTCTCATCCACTAGGGCCTCCCCCACCTTCTCCCGAATAACTTCATTCTTAATCTTATCTAACCTAGTGTGCCCGCACATCCACCTGAGCATCCTTATCTCCGCAACCTTTACTCTCTGAACATGAGAGTTCTTAATTGGCCAGCACTCCTCCCCATACAGCATGGCAGGTCTAACCACATCTCTATAAAACTCCCCCTTGAGTTTCTGTGGCACTTTCTTGTCACACAAGACTCCTGATGCAAGCCTCCATTTCGTCCACCCCGCTCCTATACGGTGAGTGACATCTTCGTCGATCTCTCCGTCCCCCTGAATCACCGACCCAAGATATTTGAAATTGTCCCTCTTGGAGATGACTTGAGATTCAAGCTTCACGTCCCTGCCTACTTCGCTCGACTCAGCGCTAAACTTGCACTCCAGGTATTCTGTCTTGGACCTGCTTAGTTTGAAACCCTTAGACTCGAGAGTCTGTCTCTAGACCTCTAACCTCTCGTTAATACCGACCCTCATCTCGTCTATCAAGACTATGTCATCAGCAAATATCATACACTATAGCACATCCCCTTGAATATGGAATGTTAGTGCATCCATCACCAAGGCAAATAAGAAAGGGCTAATCGCAGATCCTTGATGAAGCCCCATAACCACCGAAAAATGATCTGAGTCGCCACCCACCATCCTAACCCTAGTCTTAGCTCCATCGTACATGTCCTTGATCGCTCTGATGTAGGCTTCTGGCACGCTCTTCGCCTCCAGGCACCTCCATAGCACCTCCCCCGGGACCTTGTCATACGCTTTCTCCAAGTCAGTAAACACCATGTGCAGGTCATTCTTCTTATCCCTGAACTGTTCCACCAATCTCCTGACAATGTGGATAGCTTCAGTAGTGGGGCGTCGTAGCATGAAACTGAACTGGTTCACGGATATAGATGTCATCACCCTCACCCTCGCCTCAACCACCCACTCCCAGACTTTCAAGATGTGACTAAGTAATTTGATACCCCTATAGTTGTTACAACAGTGGATATCCCCTTTGTTCTTATACAAGGGCACCACTATACTCCACCTTCACTCATCTGGCATCCTCTTAGTCCTGAAGATCACATTGAACAACCTAGACAGCCACTCCACTCTTGTCCTACCCACGCATTTCCAGAACTCCACCGGTATTTCGTCTGGCTGGGTCGCTCGACCCCTACTGATCCCACGCAAAGCCCCCACGACCTCATCCACCCTAATGCGCCTGCAATACCCAAGCTCTCTATGACACTCTGAATGCCCCAGCTCCCCTAGCTCTATGTCTCGATCCCCCTCCTCATTAAGTAGGTCTCGAAAGTACGACTGCCACCTCTTCTTGACTTGAGACTCCCCCATCAGAACTCTACCATCCTCGTCCTTGATGCACCTAACTTGGTCTAGATCCTGAGCCTTCCTCTCCCTCACTTTAGCCAATCGGAATAACTTCCTGTCCCGCCTCTCTCCCCCAATTCCTCATACATACGGCCAAATGCCGCATTTTTAGCTTCCGTGACCGCCAGCTTCTCTTCCTTCCTCGATACCTTGTAGCTCTCCCTGTTCGCACTCCTTTCTTCCTCGCTTATGCTCCCTGCTAACTTAGCAAACGCCGCCTTCTTTGCCTCCGCTTTTCCTTGCACTACGTCGTTCCACCACCAATCACCTTGATGTCTGCCTGAATAGCCCTTTGCTACCCCAAGCACTTCCCGCACTGCCTCCCTAACCAAGTTCGCTGTCTCTGACCATATTGCATCCGCATCCCCAGAACTTCTCCAAGCTCCACCATCAGCTAACCTCCTCTCCAACTCCTGGGCTTTCTCCTTAGTCAAAGCTCCCCATCTAATCCGTGGTCGGCCCTGAGCGCCCCTCTTCTTCCTCTTCACCCATAGACCAACATCCATCACAAGGAGTCTATGTAGAGTCTAAAGGGACTCTCCCGGAATAACCTTGCAGTCCTTGCACAACCCTCTATCGCTCCTTCTGAGGAGGAAGTAGTCAATCTGAGTTTTCTCCGCCGAACTTTTGAAAGTAACCAAATGTTCCTCCCTCTTTGGAAATGACGAGTTCGCAATCAAAAGCTCGAAAGCCCTGGTGAAATCAAGTAGCAAAGTGCCTCCTCTGTTCCTAACCCCAAGGCTAAAGCCACCATGCACCTCGTCATAACCACCAGCAGCAACCCCAATATGACCCTTAAAGTCCCCTCCAATAACTAACTTCTCTGAGTGGGGAATACTACTCACCAACTCGTCCAAGCCCTCCCAAAAATGCCTCTTAACCTCCTCATTTAGGCCTGCTTGCGGCGCGTAAGCGCTGATGACATTGAGGACACAACCACCATAACTAACTTAATAGACATTAACCTATCGTTCACTCACCTAACCTTAAACACGGACTCCCTAAGGTCCTTATACACCAAGATTCCCACTCCATTCTTACCCCTCACGATCCCAGAATACCACAATTTAAACCCGTCTACATTCCACGCCCTCGACCCTACCCACCTAGTCTCCTGCACACAAGCTATGCTGACCCTCCTCTTCTGGAGAATCTTCGCCAACTCAATAGACTTACCCGTCAGAGTGCCTATGTTCCACGACCCGATCCTCAATCTATGAGCGCCTGTTATCCCCTTCCCACCCTTGTGTCCCGTCCGTCCCACAGAACCGCTCTCCGCCCCCTTACTCACCCCTACCCCCACCCCTCGAGGACATGACCTTACACAACCATCCCCCGCCGCGGCCACTATACCTCCAACCGACTACGGAAAATAGTGACGCACATAAGAACTTTAGCAGAATACGTAAAAGGAAGCTAGCTAGATAGCCACAGAGAAAACCACACACAGAATGTTAGCTAGAATACGTAAGAGGGTGTACAGAGTAACCAAGAGAGCGGGAGGTACCAACTCCTGATGGAAAAAAACCTGAAAGTAAGCTTTGAAGCTCTCGAGGTCAACTACTGCCAACTCTTGCACGTCCCGGCCGGTGTTGCTTCTCTCTTCACTTCCAAATGCCGCAAGCTCGCCTCGTCCACTGCGACAAATACCTGAATATCACAAACACACAAAAAAAAATGAGAGGGGGGGGCTGCCTGACCCGGGAAAGCGGAGGGTGCGCCTATTTCAGAAAAGGAGGTGGGGTAAGGGGTGAAGAGGAGGTGGGAAAGGAAGGTCGAGGGGGAGAGGGAGAATGGGGAATGGGAGAATAAAATCACTAAAAATGGGTGAACTTACCGGAGTGGGGTCGCCGGAAGGGTTGGGGTCGCCGACAGTAGCGGGGGGGGGCAGTCGACGGAGTGCGGGGAAAGAGAGAGAGAAGAGAGAGAGGAGAGAGGAGAGAGGAGAGAGGGGAGAGGAGAGAGGAGAGAGGGGAGAGAAGAGAGAGAGGAGAGAAGAGAGAAGAGAGAACTTACCGGTAGGCGTCGCCGGCAGGAGTAGGGTCGCCGGATGGGGGGAGGCGAAGGGGGACAGTCGATGGGAGTGGGTGGGGGAAGGGGAAGGGGAAGGGGAACTGACCGTTGGGTTTGGGGTAGCGTAGGAAGAGGACAGAGGAGAGAGACTTTCAGTTTTTCAAGAGAATCACAATCAGATTTGTAAATGTCCAATGGAAGCAAAATAATCGGTAATAATTATGAGAGAAAAAGGGCTATTGCAAGAGGGGTATGGGACAAAACCAAAACATGCCTAGTTCTTTCTGTAATTTCATGACTCTTTTTAAGCATCTATCTTACAACATAACTATTTCGAGTAACATCTATAAGTACTAACATATATTTGTAAATATTTTGTTCAAAAGAACAATCACATCGGTCCATGTCTCTAGATTAAGTCATAATGGACTAATGCAAGCAATACATCATCCAGATGAATTAATATGATGGCCCAAAAGGTCATCACTTGTTTTAAAGGTAAATTCTATATTTCAAGGCCTTAAAAACCTCTTTCATCATCACCTCGATTATTGTGCGCAGTTCGGGCGCATAACCGGGAAGCCATTATGTGAAATCTATGAAAAATGATGAATTTTGACCTTAAAATAAATTTAAGTTGTCTTCGGTCAATATTTTGGATAAACGGATCCGGACACGTGATTTGACGGTCCTGGAGGGTCTGTGGAGAAAATATGGGACTTGGGCATATGCCCGAAATCGAATTCCGAGGTCCCAAGCCCGAGAAATAAATTTTTAAAAAACATTATTTTCTGGAATTATTTATGAGTCTTGGGAATGAAATGCATTTAAAATTTAATGGTATCGGGCCCGTATTTTAGTTCTAAAGCCCCTACAGGTCTTATATGTGAATTAAGATGAGTTTGTGAAATTTAGTAAGAAACGGAAGTCGTTTGAGGTGATTCGAACCTGTAGTTGTGAAAATTGATATTTTGAAAGTTTGAGATTTTTCTTAGATTTCTATGCTAAATTCGTTGTTTAAGAGGTTATTTTGGCTATTTGATCCCACAGATAAGTTCATATGATATTTTTGAGTTAGTATGCATGTTTGGTTTGGAGCCCCAAGGGCTCGGATGAGTTTCGGATGGGTTTCGAACTTGAAAAAATTGCAGATTTTAGCTGTTGCATTGCAGGCTTGCAAGCTTCGCAAATGCGAAGCTTGGATCGCAAATGCGAGTTCGTAAATGCAAAGGCTTCGTCGCAAATGCAAAAATAGTACAGGCCAGCCTACCTCGCAAATGAGAAGGATTTATTGCAAATGCAATCCCTCAATTTATAGCCAGTCGTTGCAAATGCGACATGTGGTTTGCAATTCCCAACTCGCAAATGCGAGCTTAGCAGAAGTCTGGGTTCGCAATTGCGACATCTATGACATGCAATTTTATAACTTAGCCGAAAATCTTTTATTTTTCACACTCTTTTAAAACCAAAACACTCTTGGGTGATTTTTCAAAGACAACTCTTCTTCCAAATCGATTGTAAGTCAATTTTAACTCGTTTTCTTCAATCATTAACATCTTTTCACATAATTTTAACTCAAAATCAATAATTTTCATGGGAAAAAATTGGGTATTTTGGGTAAAATCTAGGTTTTTCAAAAATTGAGGATTTGGACCTTGATTTGGGTTCTATTTCAAAACAAATTATATGTTTGGGTTCGTGCGGGGGCGATGTTTGACTTTTTGGGTAAAACTTTGAAAAACTTATATTCATGCATTGGAATTGATTTATTTAGCATTTATTGATGTAATTAAGTAACTTGTGGCTAGATATGAGCAAATTGGTGGTGGAATCAAGGGATAAAGCGATAGTTGAGACGTGAATTGTGTATGTGGCATCGAGGTAAGTGTTTGGTCTAATCTTAGCTTGAGGGATTAGGAGTTGTGTCCTATTTGCTACGTGTTACTTATTGAGTACGACGTACATGCATGGTGATGAGTATTTATACGTTGGTGTCAAGCATGAACGTGAGTCTTAAAGTGAAATTGTTGTATTCTTAATAAATGCTACAAATGCCTAAGTTTTTTATTCTCTATGTTGAGCAACGATTATGATTATTCTCGTGGGGATTACTTATGATTGAGTATTAGTGCTAGTTGAGGTAGTTAGATGTTGGAACAAGTTTGGTTATAGCTAATTTTTCCTTGTCGGGACGTATTTACTTATATTGTTGATTCCCTTGACGGGATAGCGTGGTTTCTTTAATTATCCCTTGCTGGGACTCTCGTTGTTATTTGTGTTGAACTGAATATGTGGATCGTTGCGCACCGCGATAACATTATATTTGGATCGGGTTGCACGCCGCAACAATATTATGTTTGGATCGGGTTGCACGCCTCAACAAGAATATATTTGGGTCGGGTTGAACGCATGTTGATTTAAATTGTTAAAAAAGGATAAAAAAAGGGTTAGTGATTCTATAATACGCAGCTTGCCTAGTTTTCACGAGTAGACGTCCGAGGGTGGGAAATCCGGGTCGTGACAATTAAGTTGCATGAAGTTTCTTTTGTTGCAGTATTGTCACACGGTAACATCAGTAGTAGAGAAGAGTAACAATATAAAAATTACTTTCTTTGTTTCATTTTAAGTGGCATATTTTAAATTTTAATCTATTTAAAAAATTGGATGCATATTTTTCTTTAATCTTTTCTTATTTCTTTCAAATATATGCAAAATAAATAAGTTACTTACATTTTTTTATAGATAAACTTGTTCTAAATTATTGAAGAATTAACTGTTATAAAATAAATTGTTATACTTTACAATGCTTATTATATTATGTTAACTAAGTAAAACCAAGTGTAATATAAATGTACACCTAATTAATGTAAAATATTGAAACCCTAATAAAGAAAAATAATATCTAGAAAAACTACCTGCACAAGATATGAATAAGGTTTGCGCAAAAACTATACTCTCCAGACCCCACTTATGGGTTTATATTGAGCACATTATTATTGTTGTTCAACATTACTAGGAAAAAAATTATTTCAAATAATAAAGATTAGAAATTTATTAACAACTATTCACAATATGTGACGGTATGGAAAGTTGTTAAGAAGAAATCTGGAGTGGTGGTGGGTTGTGGGGGGGGGGGGGG
>MU702731.1:37767-52818 GCA_026770625.1 Nicotiana glauca | reverse complement strand
AGGAGGGAGGGTTGTTATTACTCATAATTTATATCTTTTTGAATCACTTGCTATAGTTTTTTCATTTATTTCTACCTTCTCTTTAATTTATTGTTCCTTACACAGATAATTGTATATCTTTTTTATTGATTTTTAGTTCTGCCTCTTGTTACTAAGTGTTTAAATGTAAATCTAATTTGTAGATACTGAATTACTAACATAAGGCAAGAGTTATGAAATGAAATATTCAAGTCACCTTATCAAGATACGAAAAGATAAGATATTAAATTGAAGAATTTAGCTTCAAACTGATAGAATAAAGTAGCAACTCAATAAACTTTCACCGTTTCTGAAACTCTCCTCCTACTTCCTCACTCCTTTGTTCTTTTCTTCAAAGCTTTGTGCCCGTTTTAATCTTTGTTTTTCCGTAGTTGATCTGCTTTTATGTTCCTCTGTTAAGTACGAGTTGATGGGAAAATAAATCATAACTTTGGTCAGGATCTTATCTTTACATGTTCATTTCTTCATCTCTGTCATCCATATTGATTTAAAACATAAACTATATATTTATAGAAGAGATATGAATTCTTCACATTAACAATATAATAATTTTACCTTTTTGGTATGGTTTAACGAGAGACTTATTATTTTTGTACTCACGAATAACTATAATTATAAACACTAATTTGTATTCGTATATTCGTTCGTAAATTTGAAATGTATTACTTGTTATTATTAATACGGAAAGCAGTTTCTTTATTGTTTTTTGGATTTTATTTTCTGTTCTTTAATGGATCAATTTTTACAATCTCGAAAAATAGAAGCTTCAATCAGTGAAGTGAAAGAAAGAAAGCAAAACAACCTAGATTTTCTAAAGTGTCAATGGACCCCACATGCTTTAGGCAAAAGTTGAGTGATTACTTCGACATAAGTACCACTGAATTATCAAGTTTTGTGGGTAAAATCTTAACACTTGGTCAACAAAGAGGGGCTGAGTACACAAATCTTAACAATTTGTCAACAAAGAGGGGCTAAGTATATGGGCAGGCAAGCATGTTGATGACAGATGCATATGAGGGAGCTCAACTCTTGCTTCTATATACTAGTTACGATTAGTCCGGGCTATGCCCGGGCCCAACAATCATTATCAAAGGTTAAATTTTTATGTGGCGTCCAGTTTTGCATCATCCGTTGAATTTATATCTACTTTTAAAAAAAAGATTAACCGATACTAAATTTTTAAATAACTTTGGTACGTATAGTTTTCTTTTCTTCTTTAATGCTATTTTCTTCTTCTTTGTGCTTAGAGTTCCTTCTCCTTCTTCTTAGTTGCAAAAAGAGTTTATTAAATTTCGTTGTTGTTTCGACAATTTGATGATTGAAATTTATTCTTTATGATATTTAAAAGTTATGTTTTAAATTTGAGCTCATTTGGAGTAGATTTGAGCATTAAATCGTGTATTGGATTGTTAAAAATCGAAGAACAAGTTTATGTTTCAGAACATAAGATTCAAAATATGAAGTTTCATTCGAAAGGTTGAACTACTTAAGATTCGAGTTCTTGAAGTTGTATTTGAAAGATAGAAAAACTTCAGATTTAATTTCTGAATTGGCATTGAAGAAAGTAAACTACTTCAGATTTGTATTTCTGAAGTTGCACTTGAAAGATAGAAGAACTTCAGATTTGATTTATGAAGTTACATTAAAGAGATTAAACTACTTCAGATACAAGCGGATACACTTTATAAAACTTTGTGCTATGCGAGTATAACTTCAATGGTGACCTCAAAAGTGGGTATACATGAAAATGCCCTAGCCAAAGGGGTGAAATTTTATTTTTCTCCTCTATGTATATATGAATTATACAAATATCATACATTTATTAACTAAATATATAATTTGGTTGGTAACTATTTAAATTAATTCTTTAAATGCATATTACATTCAAGCAAAACTTGAAAGAATTTGCTTCTTTTCTCTTTTTGCTGACAAAAGCTAAATAAAAATGGGGTCTGATACCAATAGAGAATATAAAAGGACACTGACAGCAAACTAAGGAATAAGTATTGGTGACAGGTAGTAACAGAAAAAAAATATGCAAAAATAGAAAACTCACGATAAAGGGGTACCTTTTCCCGATTTACTTTTAATTTTCATCTGTTCGGCCTATGTCAAAGTACAGTAAAAACAGATTTGAGTCTGTTATTATAAAACTTGCCATTGGTTTTGCATTAGAAGTATTTGTGAAATTGCACGAAAGAAACTACGATTGGCCTTACCTTTTTTTAATATGCTGTTTGAAGATATTTTAAATCACAACTTCAAATTATATGGTAAAAGATCATATCTATATTTGTTCTGTTAGTTATGGACCGAATCAAATTATGAAATACTTTAAACTTACGTGAACATGCAATTTTAGCAAAGGATTCATGCTAAACATTTTTTTCGTGCTGAAAATTAAAATACATATAGATAGAAAACAATTTCAGTTCAAGTATTAAATGAAAATTATTTAGAAGAAGACAATGAAATTGTGTTTTGACATCGTCGGATTATTGTGGTCTTTTGAATTTATTATTTGTTTGGCTCAAAAGTTATCAATATACTTTGTAAGCTTAAAAACAATCAAAAGTAAATGAGGGTAAATCGTAATCAAGTATAATAAGACCTAGAGACGAAAAATGAAGTTGTTATTAGAAGATCTGATAGTATGAAACGATAATATGAACTCGAGAGAGAGTATTTGTTAGAGATAGATATAGAGACAGAGAGAGAGTAGGAGAGAATCAGAGAGTTGTCTTATTCAAGAGTAACAATGATGCCCCTTTTACAATGTGAAGGCCTCCTTTATATAGTAGGAGACCTTCCTCGAAATAATCACAAAGGTACAAAAATAAGTAACATCTTCTTAGTGAAGATGCTGAGTTTTAAGCGACATCGTCTTTGTCCCCACGTCCAAATCATACCCTTGCTTTAGCCGACGTATGCTCGCTGGGCATACCCATCGACGTGGAGACGTTGAGGGTCAAATTTGACCCTATACAGTTATTCCCTCCGTTTGTTGGAGACGTATTCGGTAGGCGTCTTCAATGGGCAGAAAATGCAAACCTCGTCTTGGAAAAATTTGACCTTGCCCTGGGGAGGCAACGTGAATGAGATGAAATGTATGACATTGTTGAGCCGCTGACACGTGGCTTCCTTTTCGGAATGACGTCATCGCCCGCATGCATCATTATTACACTTATTCCCGAGACGGTTCAGAGGATGATGTGACATTTCGGTTTTCCGCGCCTGTTTTGAATCATGCCTTTTCGATTCTTGCGCAACCTAACCCTATAAATAGGGGAAAGGTTCAATCTGATCCACCTTTCGAACCTTTGAAAAACATTTTTCAGTTTCCTTCTTTGCCTTTCTTTCTTGTAACCGTTATTTCATGTGAGACTCCTCCACTTCTTCGAAATAACACTTCTCGTCGTTAGTGCTTTATTTCTTAAAACAGGACAACATGGCAAAACATCGTCAAGGCAGTAAAAAGACCAAGGATATTTCCCCATCCAGGGTTCCACCCTCCTCTGGTGGCGAGGAGGAAGAAGTAGAAAAGACCCTCGTTCCCCTTACGGTAGACAACGTGCTCCCAAAGGAAATGCACATTCAAAAAGATTTTCAAACGAAAAGCCCATCCCTTCCCTAGGTGCATAGTGAACTATTGCAATCTTATTTAGACAATCTTCGAGCGATACATAACGTTCCGGGCCATGTGGAAATGGCTCCGGTCGGGATGGATTATGCCAATGTGCACCAGCCTGGATAGTGCACATTTTACGAGTACCCATTTTTGATCGATTATAGCCTCCCGATTTACCCTCTAGTGGAGGAGCTCTGTCACTTTTTCAATACGTATCCGGCTTAGCTTACTCCTTACACCCTGAAGGTGTGCAGGATTCTGACCACGTACGCAGCTAAGGCTGAGTGCGGTGTCTCAGTCCATCATCTTTTACAGTTGTTCAGCCCTGGTTACTTGAGGGGTACTATGCTGCAACTGAAGAGCCGTGGCACGAAGGGCTTGGTAGTTAAGTCTGACGACAAGACCAACCGCGGCTTCTGGCATAGGTACTTTTACATCAGAACGGAGCACCTGGTGTCTTACCCAGAAGGGTTCCCGGAAAGGTAGAACTCAGAACGTAAGTACTTTTATTTGTGGAATTCATGATCGTTTGTGACCTTGACCATTCGGCCACTGTGATTTCTTTCTCTTCTTTTTGTAGTGAGGGCTTCTCCACCCCAATTTATTGACAATATTAAATCATGGGTGGAAAAGTTGATACCTTATGCGGAGGAGTGTCGTACCTGGGCCGCATTTCGTCAACAGTACAGCCCGTCAGGTAATGCTTTAGCTTCGGTTTGGAAGCTCCCTTAGGTTTTGTTACCTGACTTACTCGTGTTGGCAGGTCGGAGCACCCCCAAGAAGAAGGAGGGCGTTGTTACCTCGCCTAGGGCGGAGATCGATTTCGATGGTGAACACATACCTTGCGGTTTGTTCGGTGATGGCGCCCCCGTGGTTCCTCAATAGGAGGTTGCGCCTGTGGCTACGTCCGTGAGTGAAACGACTCCTTCAGTGTCGTCCCTGCGGCCTGTGGAGGAGACTTCTGAAGGTGAGGAGCCGCTAGAGCGAAATAGGCGGCGGTTGATAACGGGCAAGGGGATAGCGACTGAAGACGAAAGGGTAAGCGAGACCCGTCAAGTGTCAATGCCGGGTTTTATGGCCGATGTTATCCGTTCGGGGAGGTTGGCTCCCCAAAGGAGAGCTGCCACCGATGCCAGCCCAGCCCGTGTTCCGGAGAGCGATTCGTCGGCTGCTATTGGAGAAGTGGGCGATGATGTAGAGAGGGCGGGCCTTGAGACTGCCCATAGAGATGCAGATGGGTTAGCGAGGGATCCAGCCCATGTGGAGATGACGTCGGGTAGGTCCAACCGCCAAATTATGATCCCGGGAGGGTATAATCTATTACAACACAGCGAGCAGGCCGCAACAGATATGACCCTATTATGTGCTGCTGCTGAGCGTGAAATGCTGAAGGGTGTTAGTGAAGGGGATCTATCCCGGAGGGTCGCTGGCGCGGCCTTGCAGGTAGCTTTCAGTTTTCTTTGTGTGCCGTAAGGCTAACTTTGATGCGTACTGACTTGCCTTTCCTTTTTTTCCTCTCCTTTTTAGACTCTCATTTTGGAGGTGGATAGGAAGCGGCGGGCGCAAAAGAAGGAGGCCACCTTCAACAAGATGGCGAAGAAGTACCAACGGTGTCGTGCCAAGCATCGGCCGTTGGCGGATCTAGTCAAACAAGACCCGGAGTTTCGGGTGTTCCGTGAGGGCCTTGAGTAGTCGGAGGCTCAACTGAAATGGAGGGTGGTCGAGCTAGAGAAGGTCGATGAGCAGCTGATGACTGCTCTGGCTCGGAAAATTGAGCTGGAGACTCTTCTTCAGTCGAAGGAAGAGGAATTGGAGGTTAGCTGTGGGCTAGTGGCGGAAGCTGCTAATTTGCGGACCGAGGTCGCTGTCTTGACCGCCGACCTCAATGCCGGGGCGAATGAGATTGAAGTCCTTCAGCGGAATGCTCTGCCAAGGTCTGATGAGGATGCGCATCGTGAGGCGCATGAGATGTAGGTATACGCCGAGTCCAGATTAGTCGTACTCGAGGAGTACTTGGCTGCGGGTTGAGCCACTGAGGCGGAGGTTCAAGAGCAACGGCGCATAGTCCGCATTGCCCACGAAACCTGTGGGTATAGTTCTAACTCCCCAGACCAGGCGGGCTATAACTCTGAAGACGTCAACCATCTAGAATTTGGCTCTTGGATCTCTGCAACTTACCAACCAGGGGGCGGCGATGGACAAGATGGCGGTCAGGCGGGGGACAATGAGCAGAATGGCGGTCACACAGGGGGTGACGGGCGAAACCCCTTAGGACTTGTATATATTTTTTGTTTTGTTGTATTTTGGAATGTAAGGAGGACCTTCTGTAAGGTCAGGTGTACATGCATTTTTTGGATGATAATGGAAGTCGTACCTTTGCTGCCATTCCTTTCCTTTTGTATCTTTTATTTTCTGTACCTCATCTCCGTAGAGCGGGTGCTCGCTTACTTGTAGGATTTTTGGTGTGTTTTTCGAATGTTGTCTGTGTTATCCGCCGATAGGATGCAGCTTCGATGCTAAATAGTGGTGGCTTTAGCTAATAATGACATCACTTCAATTGTTGTTTAAGTGCCCTTCGTCGTAGTCGAACAAGGTTGGCGACTGTTGGCGACGGCCTTAGCATGTGGAATGTAGCTTCGACCGTCGTCGAAGTGCTGTCTTCCGTGGTCGAGCTAGGTTGGCATTTTAATGGTGGTGGCCTTAGCCAAAATGAAGTCGATGGCATTAGCCATATATGTAATTATGACCGCCTTCGTATTACTTGTCGCGGTCGAGCTAGGTCGACGGCTGACGGTAATAGACTTGGCCTTGGCTGTATATGTAACTTCGACTGTTGTCGGATTGCTTACTTGTCATAGTCAAATTGGGTCAACGATCGACGACGGTGGCCTTGGCCAACATAGTGTCGATCGACTTAGCCATATACGTAACTTTGACTGTCGTCGAATTACTTGCTTGTCGTAGTCGAGCTGGGTCGACGATTGATGGTTATGGCCTTAGCCATAGAAATGTAGATGGCCTTATCCATATACGTAACTTCAACTGTCATCGAATTACTTGCTTTCCGTAGTCGAGTTGGGTTGACGATTGACGGTGGTGGCCTTAGCCATAGTAATGTCGATAGACTTAGCCATATACGTAACTTTGACTATCGTCGAATTACTTGCTTGCCGTAGTCGAGCTGGGTCGGCGATTGACGGTGGTGGCCTTAGAGATATTAATGTCGATGGCCTTAGCCATATATGTAACTTCGACTGTCGTTGAATTACTTGCTTGTCGTAGTCGATCTGGGTCGACGATTGACAGTGGTGGCCTTAGCCATAGTAATGTCGATAGCCTTAGCCATATACGTAACTTCGACTGTCGTCGAATTACTTGCTTGCCGTAGTCGAGCTGGGTCAACGATTGACGGTGGTGGCCTTAGCCATAGTAATGTCAATGGCCTTAGCCATATACGTAACTTCGACTGCTGTCGAATTACTTGCTTGCCTTAGTCGAGCTGGGTCGACGATTGACGGTGGTGGCCTTAGCCATAGTAATATCGATGGCCTTAGCCATATACGTAACTTCGACTGTCGTCGAATTACTTGCTTGCTGTAGTCGAGCTGGGTCGACGATTGACGGTGGTAGCCTTATCCATAGTAATGTCGATGGCCTTAGCCATATACGTAACTTCGACTATCGTTGAATTACTTGCTTGCCGTAGTCGAGCTGGGTCGACGATTGACGGTGGTGGACTTAGCCATAGTAATGTCGATGGCCTTAGCCGTTTGCACACTGGAGATGGCCTTAGCCGTTTATATATTGGAGATGGCCTTAGCCATTTGCACACTGGATATGGCCTTAGCCGTTTATACATTGGAGATGGCCTTAGCCATTTGCATACTGGAGATGGCCTTAGTTGTTTATACATTGGAGATGGCCTTAGCCGTTTGCACACTGGATATGGCCTTAGCCGTTTATACATTGGAGATGGCCTTAGCCGTTTATACATTGGAGATGGCCTTAGCCATTTGCACACTGGAGATGGCCTTAGCCGTTTATACATTGGAGATGGCCTTAGCCGTTTGTACACTGGAGATGGCCTTAGCCGTTTTCACACTAGAGACCATGCTAGTCCAGTCCCTTTGTCATGACAGTCAGGAGAGCGTATGGAGTGGCTGGTGTGATAAACTTGTTTTGCAAATATCTCCAGGTGTCCCCTCTGCCGCCTGGTTAAAAACCTCCCCGAGAAAACCCGATTGGGACAAAACTCGGGTAAGGGAAAAAGATTGCGACTCAGGAAATGACTTTTAGAAATGGAAATACTTGAGGTGGGCGACGTTCCAATTGTTTTTGAGTGTTTTTCCTTCCATTGTTTCCAATCAGAATGCTCTTTTACTTGTTGCTGCTGTGATTTTGTAGGGTCCGTCCCAGTTGGTGCCCAGTTTTCCTTCGCTTGGGTCTTTTGATGCCAATGTTTTGGCTTTGAGGACGTAGTCTCCCACTTTGAGTGGTCTTACTTTGGCTCTATTGTTATAGTATCTTTCGACTTGTTGTTTTTGAGCCACCATTCTTATGTGGGCCATTTCTTTTCTTTCCTCGGCCTCATCGAGGTTTTAAAGTCTGTTTATGTCGTTATCTGCTCCGCTGGTATGTGAATACCTCAAGCTTGGTTCACCAACTTCGACTGCTATGACCGTGTCGGTTCCGTAAGCCAGTGAGTATGGTGTCTCTCCCGTGCAGGATTTGGGTATGGTTCGGTGTGCCCACAATACTTTTGGTAGTAGCTCGGGCCATAGCCCTTTGGCTTCCTCGAGTTTCTTTTTCAATATGTTCAGTATTGTTTTGTTGGAAGACTCTGCTTGGCCGTTGGCAGCGGGGTGATATGGCGTGGAGAGTATTTGCTTAATATGCCATTTGTCGAAGAATTTTGTCGTCTTTTGCCCGATGAACTGTCATCCGTTATCGCAGCTGATTTCCTTGGGGATGCCGAAACGGCAGATGATATTCTTCCATATGAAGGCGGTGACTTCCTGTTCGCGTATTTGGGCATACGCACCTGCTTCCACCCACTTAGAGAAATAGTTAGTTAAAACTAATAAAAATCGTACCTTTCCTCGTCCCGCTGGTAGGGGACCGACTATGTCCATTCCCTATTTGATGAAAGGCCATGGGGAAGTGACTGAGTGGAGGGGTTCTCCTGGTTGGTGTATCATGAGGGCATATTTTTGGCATTGTTCGCATCGGCGAACGTATTTCGCTGCCTCTTTCTTCATAGTGGGCCAATAATATCCGGCCCGTATTATGCAGCGCACGAGGGCGCGGTTACCTATGTGGGCGCCGCAGTGACCCTCGTGTACCTCTTCGAGTACTGGCCTCGTTTGGTGCTTCCCTAGGCACTTGGCCAGGGGTCCGCCAAATGTCCTTTTGTAGAGCTTGTGGTTTATCAGGCAATACCGGGTGACCTGTACGCAGAGCTTCTTTGCTTCTTTTTTGTCGAGTGAGAGTGTCCCATCCTGCAGATAGGATACAAATTAGTTGCGCCAGTCCCAAGTCAAATTTAAGGAGAGTACCTCTGTGTGATCAATGGATGAATGGAGGAGGGTGAATACGCTTTCTTTGTTGAAGTTTTTAGTGGCTGCAGCCAATTTTGCTAACACGTCTGCTTCAACGTTCCGTGCCCTTAGAATTCGTTCGAAGCGGCACTCGTCGAATTCAGTCATTAATCTGTGGATTTCTGACTGGTATTTTTTCAATCTCTGCTCCTTGATTTGGTAAGTCCCAATGACCTAGTTCACTACGAGTTGGGAGTCGCAATGGAGAACGAGTCGTCGAGCCCCATATTTGATGACTATTTTTATACCTGCAATAACAGCCTCATACTCGGCCTCGTTGTTAGTCATTTCGGGGCATCGTATGGACTGGCAAATTATTTTGCCCGTGGGGACCTCGAGAACGAGTCCCGATCCCAAGGTATTAGCAGCGCTGTTAGTGTAAAGAGTCCATAGGTCGGTGTTGGAGGGGGCACGGTGTGCCTCTAGTTCCGCCTCTGGCAGTATCTCTGCGTTGAAATCAGCTACAAAGTCGGCAAGTACTTGCGACTTGATGGCGTTTCTTGGGTGATATGAGATATCGTGCTCGCTCAGCTCTATGGCCCATCTGGCGAGCCTACCTGATAATTCTGGTTTATGTAGGACACTTCTCAAGGGGAAGGTCGTTACTAATTTTATGGGGTGGCACTGAAAATAGGGTCGGAGCTTCCGTGAAGCTACGACCAATGCCATAGCTAACTTTTCAAGGTGTGGATACCGTGTTTCGGCGTCTACTAAGGTTTTGCTAATATAGTAAATAGGAGATTGCATAACTTCGTTTTCGCGAACCAAGACTGCGCTGAAGGCGACCTCGGATACGGCCAGATACACCAGCAAGGGCTCGCCTAGACTCGCTTTGGCCAGCAGTGGTGGCGAAGATAGGTATGCTTTCAATTTTCTCAAGGCTTCGACGCATTCCTCGTTCCACTGTAACCCATTGTCCTTTCTCAACACATTGAAAAATTTATGGCATCTGTCGGAGGATCGTGAGATAAACCTGGATAGGGCGGCTATTCGCCCCGTCAGCCTTTGTACCTGTTTTTTGCTGTTCAAAATCTCAGGTACTGCGTCTATCGCCTTGATCTGATATGGGTTGACCTTGATTCCTCGTTATGATACGAAAAATCCTAAGAATTTTCCTGAGGCCACGCCAAAGGCGCATTTCTCGGGGTTCAGCTTCATCACGTACCTTCTCAATATCCTGAAGGCTTCTTTCACATGGTCGATGTGGTCTTTTTTCCTTGTCGACTTTACCAACATAATGTCGATATAGAATTCCATGGTCTTACTGAGCTGCTCTTTGAACATTTTGGTGACCAGTCTTTGGTACGTAACCCCTGCATTTTTTAGCCCGAAGAGCATTACCTTGTAGCAATACGTCCCTTGGTGGGTGATGAAAGTCGTTTTCTCCTGGTCCACCTCGGCCATCATGATTTGATTGTAGCCGGAGTAGGCATCTAAGAAGCTCAACAGTTCATATCCTGCGGTGGAATCGATTAATTGGTCGATGTGGGGTAGCGGGAATGAATCTTTTGTGCATGCCTTGTTCAGATTGGTGAAATCCACACACATTCTCCACTTCCCATTTTTCTTTTTGACCATGACGACATTGGCAACCCACTGGGGGTACTTCGATTCTTTGATGGAACCGTTGGCCAGTAACTTGTCTACTTCCTCACTGACCACTTCATTGATAGCGGCGTTGAATTTCCTTCTTATCTGTCGCACGAGCGGATGTAATGGATCGACATTCAGCTTGTGGGTGGCAATGTCTCGCGGGATTCCTGGCATATCTGAATGGGAAAAAGCAAATAAATTTGCATGGTTAATTAGGAATTCACGATACTTACTTGGGTTGGCGAGGCCGTGCCCAATGTAGGCTTTCTTTGTAAGGTCGGTGTCATCCAATTGGACTGGGTCCAGATCTTCGACCGTTGCTTTACAGGACTCCACGGCGATGGGGTTCTCTAATGGCGTCTGTTGTCGGGTTGACCTTAGTCCCCGACACAGCGGATTGTTATGCCTCTGCACTCACCCCCTTTAGATGTTTGGTGTGGGCGCAATCTTGAGCTATTTTGTAGCATTCCTGTGCGGTGCGCGACTCGCCTCGAATGCTGAATACTCCCCATGGGGTAGGGAATTTGATCACTTGGTAAAAGCTTGAAGGGACCATTTACTGGTCAATGGGTATCTTATGATGGCGTTGTATGCCGTTTCCTGCTTCATCACGTGGAAAGTTGTTTCCAGCATGACTCCTCCTGCTAAAACGGATAGTGATATTTCTCCGGATGTCCGTTCCACTGCATTGTTAAAACCAGTTAGTGTTATGCAACGTGGTATTATCTTATCCTCGAGTCTCATTTGTACGAGGACCCTCAGATGGATAATACAGGTGCCACTTCCATCGTCAACCATGATTCTTTTAACATCTGTATCGGCAATACGTAAAGTGATAACTAAAGCGTCATAATGAGGGAAAGACAAATCGTCGGCATTGGACTTATCGAAGGTGATACTATCTTCGAAGTCATTATACCGTTCATGGGCGATGGTCCGCTTTAGTTTGTGCGTGGTGGTGAATTTGACGTGATTGACTACTAAGTCGTTGCCGCCTCCGACGATCATGTTTATCGTGTGTGCTGGGAAGGGCAGCTTCGGCGGCCCGTGGGGTTGTTCCCATCCGCGTACAAAGTTGGTTTTCCCTTTTTCACTTAGTAATTCCCTCAGGTATCCCTGGTTTAGCATCCTGACTACCTCTTGCCGCAGACCTATGCAGTCTTCGGTTTTGTGTCCCCGTTCCTGATGGAACTCACATAGGACGTTTGATTTCCTTATGGTAGGGTCTGATTTCTTCTTCTGCGGCCACTGCACTTCGGTGTCCAGCTTCTCCAGTGCGTACACTATTTCTGAAGGAGACACACAAAAGTTCTGGGTGGATAATAAAGGAGGCGTACCTCTTTCATTTCGGAGTGGGGTGACATGTCGCTGCAGCGCATCCGTATGGCTTGGTGGTGGGTGGGAGGATCTAATGTAGGGCTGGTGTCGATCTTTGTTGAAGCGTGGGAGTTGTTCTCGCCGTCCCTCATTGCGTCGATCCCTTCTTGTTTCTGAGTGTATCATTGTTAGCCGTTGGGTCGGCCCATTAAGATCGTCCTCGTCCGCTCGTACCTCAGCACAATAGGCGTTGTGGATTTCCTCCCATGTGGGAGGGGATATTTCATGAGGCGGCTTAATAGCTTCTTAGTTGCCCTCGAACCGTCCCTGTTTAGCCCGTTCTGGAAAGCGGCGACTGCTATACCTTCCGATACGTTTGGCAGACTCATCCTTACCCTGTTAAACCTGGCTAGGAAGTCCCTGAGTCCTTCCCCTGTGGTTTGCCTGACGGCGAAGATGTCGTTGACCCTTGCTTCTTCTTTCTTTTCACCTGCATGGGCGGTGACAAACTTATCCTCCATTTCCTTGAACGTTGATATCGCCTTAGCTGGTAGTTGAGAGTACCACATTAGGGCCCCTCCTGTCAACGTCTCACCAAATTTATTCATCAGCACCGATGGTACCTGTTCTTTTGATAGGTCGTTGCCCTTCACATCAGTGACATAGTGGATCAAATAATACTCGAGATCAGTGGTTTTGTCATATACCCTCAAGTAAGGTGGCATCTTGAAGGTTTTTGGGATGGAGTGAGGGGCAGCTTCTTCGGTGTATGGTTGTTCAACGAACCTTCCCACGTCGTGTTTTGGTAGCAACTTAGGAGCACCGGGGATCTTGTCTACCCTCTCCTGATGTTCTTTCATTTGGTCACGAAGCGCCTTGTTTTCGTTCTCCATTTCTTCCATCTTTTTTAGGATGTCTGTTAGCGTGCCATCATTGGTCTGCGCCTCGATGGGCTTCTTATTTGCTCATACAACCTCAGGTTCTGTCATGGCAGCAGTGGTGCCTACCGTTGGTATACACCTGACGTTACTTTGTGGTGAATTCTCAACCAAGCCACTTAGAGTACTTCTTAGCCATTCTTCCAGTAGCTTCTTGACCACCGAGGCTGCTCTCTTAGCCGCAGATGTGGAAGCTCTTTTTTCATGCAAGATTGTCAGATCTTCGGATGGGGAAGGTGAGATCTCTGCACCCGGTGTGATGCTAAGGGTTGCATTCAAGATGCCCTCGTCACGAACCTCGTTGAGAGGACCAAGGAGATTGGCTGTAACATCTGCTATTGCTTTCATCCTTGTGTTGTTCCCGGGCCTTTTTTTGTTTTTGTGTGGTGTAGAGAATGGTAGTTGGTTGTTCTCTAGGTGGATACTATGATTTTGATTCTCGTAATCCCCATAGACGGCGCCAAATTGTTTGGCTCAAAAGTTATCAATATACTTTGTAAGCTTAAAACCAATCAAATGTAAATGAGGGTAAATCGTAATCAAATATAATAAGACCTAAAGACGAAAAATAAAGTTGTTATTGTAGATCTGATAGTATGAAACGATAATATGATGTCACGACCCAAACCCCGGTCGTGATGGCACCCAACACATTACTAGGCAAGCCCGACCATTATCCATTTACCATTCCAATTATTATCTCAAATATTCCAAATTAGGAAAGAAAAGAAAAAAAAATCTCCTTTTTCCATAGTAATGATATGAGTGCGGAAAATAAAATAACCGAAATAGCAGCCCATCAGGATCTGGTGTCACAAGTCTGAGCCTCTACATACAACGGAATAATATCCTAAACAAGCCGAGTCTAAAGAAAAAGTAAAAGAGGTAACATGAAGGAGAGATCGGGTCCTGCGGATGCTGGCAGCTACCTCGATAACTTTGCAACTAGCTGAAACAGCAATAGATATCAACTGCTCTCCTGGATCCCTGTATCTGCACACAAGGTGCAGGGAGTATAGTGAGTACTCCAACTCAGTGAGTAATAGCAATAAATAATAACTGAAGGAAAGAAAACCTGTAAGAACACTAAGCAGTTCTATAAGTACAGTACAGGTATGGACACTCAAAAAGGGGAAGAGTCCAGTATCAGTCTACTACTGTCCAACAGTTATCCAACACTGCTGCGCCGCGCAGCCCGATCCTTACTAATACTGCTGCGGCGTGCAGCCCGATCCAATATAGCATATATAGTGCTACGACGTGCAGCCCGATCCAATACATGTATATATAGTGCTGCGCTCACTGGGGGTGTGTACTGACCCCGGAGGAGCTCCTTCAGCCCAAGCGTTATAATACTGCGGCGTGCAGTCCGGCCCATCTATAATATACTACTGCGGTGTGCAGTCCGATCCATATATAATATACTACTGCGGTGTGCAGTCCGATCCATATATATATATATCATATATATAATATTGCAGCGTGCAGTCTGATCCAATATATGTATATGTATATACTGCTGCGGCGTGCAGCCCGATCCGGTATATGTCAAATACCTCACTATGGGTCCTCGACCCCTCTCAATCAATATAGACTTGGCCTCTCGGGCCCCCTCGGCTAAAGCAGGGTATTCAACCCTAGGTATTTCTCATTTAGAGTGCAATTGCTAATACAGATTCACATTATGCTTTATAGTTAAGAATACGACTGAGAGTATGTGTTCAACAGGTATAGGGGTTATTTAGCTCCACAGGCTTCCCTAAAGTTCTACAGATCGGCACAAGGCCCCAAACATGGCAACTAGCCCAAATATTCGGATATAAATTCAGTCTCAGTCAATTAGTACAGTAAATCATCAATCGGGATGGACTAAGTCCAAATCCCCAGTCACAATGTCACCACGCTCATCACAAGACACGTGTTTCATCTCAACATAGCA
>MU702731.1:0-33259 GCA_026770625.1 Nicotiana glauca | reverse complement strand
GGGGGGGGGGGGGGGGGGAAAGGGTTGTTATTACTCATAATTTTATATCTTTTTGAATCACTTGCTATAGTTTTTTTATTTATTTCTACCTTCTCTTTAATTTATTGTTCCTTACACAGATAATTGTATATATTTTTTATTAATTTTTACTTGTGCCTCTGGTTACTAAGTGTTTAAATGTAAATCTAATTTGTAGATACTGAATTACTAACATAAAGTAAGAGTTATGAAATGAAATATTCAAGGCACCTTATCAAGATATGAAAAGATAAGATATTAAGTTGAAGAATTTAGCTTCAAACTAATAGAATAAAGTAGCAACTCAATAAACTTTCATCGTTTCTGAAACTCTCCTCCTACTTCCTCACTCCTTTGTTCTTTTCTTCAAAGCTTGGTGCCCGTTTTAATCTTTGTTTTTCCGTAGTTGTTCTGCTTTTATGTTCCTCTGTTAAGTACGATCTTTGTTTCTAGTTGATGGGGAAATAAATCATAACTTGTTAAGTACGATCTTTGTTTCTAGTTGATGGGAAAATAAATCATAACTTTGGTCAGGATCTTATCTTTACATGTTCATTTCTTCATCTTTGTCATCCATATTTATTTTAAAACATAAACTATACATTTATAGAAAAGATATGAATTCTTCTTATTAACAATATAATAATTTTACCTTTTTGGTATGGTTTAACCAAAGACTTACTGTTCTTGTACTCACGAATAACTATAATTATAAACACTTATTTGTATTCGTATATTCGTTCGTAAATTTAAAATTTATTACTTGTTATTATTAATATGGAAAGCAGTTTCTTTATTTTTCTTTCTGGATTTTATTTTCTGTTTTTTAGTGGATCAATTTTTACCATCTCAAAAAATAGAAGCTTCAACCAGTGAAAGAAAGAAAGCAAAAAAAAAAACCTAGATTTTCTAAAGTGTCAATGGACCCCACATGCTTTAGGCAAAAGTTAAGTGATTGCTTCGACATAAGTACCACTGAATTATTAGGTTTTGTGGGTACTTAAAACTTGGTCAACAAAGAGGGGCTGAGTACACAAATCTTAATACTTTGTCAACAAAGAGGGGCTGAGTATATGGGCCAGGCAAGCATGTTGATGACACTGAGGAGCTCAACTGTTGCTTCTAAGAATATTAAATGCTTCATTTGACACCATAGGTAAGTTCACAAATATTATACTTTTGCCTTTCTTCCAAAGTACAACCTTCACATCATAATAGGTTAGCAAGATATATCCTCTAAAATATTACTAATTTTTTGGTAACACGGTACCTATCAATTTACAGCAAACAAAACCCACAAGGTGTGTTCATCAAACAATATATATTAATCAAACATCCATCAAATACAATCCAAATCTCCAAACGGAGTAAATCCCCAACCTCCAATAATAAACTAATTAAATGTAAACCACTAACACAAATGAACCAAAATATACAATAAAAAAGCAATCATTAACGGAAAAAAGCGAAAATGTTGGAAACATTAATTTATTTAATCTTTGTCATACAATTTCCTCTAAACATAATAAGTTATGTGGGTTAGTGGTCGAATCAAAACTGCTGAAAACCTTATCTTATATTATGCTCACTTCATTTCAAATTAAAAGTTCAATCATTAAATCCATGAACAATATTATCGACTTTCTTAACAGATATATATATTTCAAAGCATAATGCCTGCAAATGTAATTAATAGTAATTTATTTTATCTATCTCATATGGCAAATATATGATACATTAGCACTACTTTAATACAACTAGTCTTCAGTTTTCACTTATCACGTACCGATAGAATATTACTAATAATAAGCAAGCTATTATTAAACATATATATCAAGAAACAGATCTATGGTTACATCAAAATCGTTATCTTTGCACGTAAGGCTTAATTAGCGTGCAAAGTTATATGTCCCCTGCAATTTCTTAATCTATTTGAGAAACTAAAGGCTGTTAATTCGCATGAACTAAGAGAGACAAAAAGAGAATTATGGTCAGGAAAAGGAAATACTAGCAGTACTTATTTAGGCACAATATGGCAGCGTCTTTTCCAATGAATGATGGTGAAGGTTCCTACAGCTACACCAGAAACTCCCTATTGCAGGTAATATTCGACCACTTTATGCCATTCGGATCTCTTTGTTTAAGGCAAAATATATAGTTTAAAAGTGTGTCTAAGACATATATTATTTTTTAAAAGTGTGTCTAAGACATATATTATTTTTTGACCAAATAACACTTACGTGTTTACACACAAAAAAAGTGCATGAAGCCGGTAAAAAATCTAATTTTTTGTCTCCCTTCCCCAAAGTCGGTCAGTATTTTAATTATGTAATTAAAAAATGCACCATTTGGGAATCGAACCCGGGTCTGTGTTGTGGCAGGATAATATTCTACCACAGACAATTAGTGCATTTTGTTTTAAAATTGTCTTTTATTTCATTTATACTCTTTAATTGTATTTTTGCACGAAAATAACCAACCAATGCCGGTCGGATTTTATTAAAAAATATAATTACCGACCGAATTCGGTGGATTTTTTAAAATGGCCGGCCGAATTAACCGACCGATTTTGATCGATTTTTTTGTAATATCAATTTCAATTTATTTTAAATGAAAAATCGACCAAAGCTGGTCGGTTTTTTGAAAAATAAATTTCGCGAGACTCAAAAATAATTAAAAAAATATTTTAAAAAACCAATCGACGTTGGTCGATCTTTTTGCCAGTGTTTTGCGGAATTTCTAGTAGTGCGTATTCTTCTTATGCATTGCAGTGGTTATCTGGGTGGCTAAAAGAGTTTATAGATAAGAATAAGGGAAGAATTCGTTATGTAGGCCCCTCTGCTGCAGTAAGGAATGCCTATGTTGCAAAATTTGACAGGACATGGAAGTATTCTTGACTGCAAGGGCTGAGGAGATTGTTCATGGAGGTTTAATTGTTCTAATTTTGCCAGCTAGTCCTAGTGAAATACATCGCTCAAAACTCGGTCATAGAATGCTCACATTTCTTGAGTCTAGCCTTATAGCTATGGTAAATGAGGTGAGTCAATCATAACTTCACTCACTTTTGAGACACGCTTTTCTTTTTACTCTATTAAGAAAAACACACATTTTTATATTTAAAATAATTTTACTTTATACTTCTCATTTTATTTTTGATGACATAACTTATAGCTATGGTAAATGAAGGTAGTATATACGCAGATCTTACCCCTACCCTGGGGTAGAGAGGCTACCTCCAAGATAAAAATTAAATATGAGTATTTAATATCAAGATAAATGTCTAATACGCTATGTAATATCAAAGTAGATTAAGGGCCTTCTCTCTAGTTTTCTCTCTCAGCGCATGTTAGCATAACGTGCACCACCAAGGGGAAGAGAGCTCGGAATACCTCATAGAAGGTGATTATGGTGCGAGAAACCATTGAAATTCAGCAAAGGAAGAAGGACGAGAAATGGAAACAAGTTTAAAACCCAGGAAAGCAGCTTGAGAAGGAAGAAATCAATGAAACAGTAACATGCAAGGATAATCTGAACGAGCAAAGGGAAATTGAAGAGCTAGTAAGTGAAATCTCACCAATTGTAAGTCAATCAGGTACGAGGACTATGGAATTGGGTGAGGGTTCATCAAGGACATCGCCAAATCTCTTGGAATCTGGAGCTGGGAGTGGGAAATTGTCATGGGCAAATTAAGCAGAGGCTTCACCAGAATTGAACGCTACGGGATCCATATGGGATTATTTTGATATAACAAAGGTAACTAATACTGGATTTAAATATCAATTTGTAGAACCAGCATTGCATGATGAGGAACTAGTTTGTGAAATTGAGACTGGGGACATTAGTTCTGAAATTGAATACTGGAAAACTGCAATCGTGTGCTATGTTTTGGGAGCTCACCCACCATTCACAGTACTTAATGCGTATGTACGTAGAATGTGGGGTAAACATGGCATAAACAAGGTATATGTGCTAAAAATGGGATAGTGATAGTGCGATTTGATTCTATCATAGGAAAGAATGAAGTATTACAAGGTGGCATATACAACGTTGATAACAAGCCGGCCATTGTGAAAGCTTGGCATGTGGATATGAAATTCACGAAAGAGAAACAGTATGCTGTTCCTATATGGGTTAAACTGCTTGAGTTGGATTTCAAGTACTGGAGTCCTAAAGGGTTAAGCAAGATTGGCAGTATAATTGGTCAACCATTGATGGTAGATAGTCACACAGAGAAGAAGATGGGGCTGAGTTTTGCACGTCTCTTACTTGAAGTTTAGATGGATACTAAATTGCCAGATAAAGTATTTTTTAAGAATAAACGAGGGTTACTAATGGAGCAAAAAGTGCAATACGATTGGAAGCTAACTTTGTGCAAAGCATGCAGGAAATATGGCCATGATGAATAGGTTCACAAAAGAACCAAGTAGCAGAGCCAATACCAACGGAGAAAGGTAGTGGGAAAAAGGATGAAAGAGTAACGAAACAGGTGAAATCAACTGCTAATAAGGATGGGGAAGAAGATAACAACAAACAAGGGAATAGAATGGAGATTGGAAAGCAAAAAGTGCAGGATAAATCGGAAAATGCAGGTTGGATAACACCTGGTAATATTACAAGAACTACAAGTAGACAGGTAGAACATGGGAAGGTAACTGGAGATAGAAGCTACCATAACTACTTTCAGGTGTTGGAGTCAAACGGTAATAATGTAACTGGTAGTAATAATAGTAAGGTGGGGGGGGGGGGGGGGGAATATGGGAGGGAAAACATCACCTCCTAGGGGTAATGAATAACATTTTATGCTGGAATATTAGGGGTATGAATGCCCCTAGCAAGCAAAAGGAGGTGAAAATCCTTTTTAATAAAGAAGAGATAGGGTTGGTAGGCATGGTGGAAAAAAAAATTAAGTCTGAGAAATTTGACGAAGTGGCTAATAAGCTATTTGGAGGGTGGAGGAGTATAACAAATTCGAAGGAACAATATAATGGTAGAATTTGGCCGGCATGTAGCCATGAATGCTTTACAGTCACTCTGAGTACTATGACTGATCAAGCAGCAACATGTATGGTGATTCGCAACATGTTTTGCAGATTACTTTTATGATGACTATAGTCTATGCGCATAACACAAAGGAGGAAAGAAAACCATTGTTGAGCTACCTAGACACTGTGAGAAAGAGTGTGGGGTGGGGGGGGGGCGTCCATGGATAGTTATGTGAGACTTTAACTCTATTTTGCATAGTGATGATAGAGTGGGAGTTAATCCTATAACTTTGGATGAAATAGTAGAGTTTCAACAGTGCATAGAGCAACTGTTACGACCCGACTGGTCGTTTTGCATTTTTGAACCCCGTTCCCTAAATAAAACTTCCCGCACTTGCTTTAGCTAATCTATGACTTGTGGGGACGGGAGGTTCGGAAGTTAGAAGAGTTTTGAGCAAGAATAAGTCTAGTTGCTTCATTAAGTTTCTTTAAGAAGGCCAAGTTTGACTTCGATCAATATTTTGGAAAAACGGATCCAGAATTGTGATTTGACAATTTCTGAATGTCCGTGGGAAAATATGGGACCTGGGCGTATGTCCGAAATCGAATTCCGAGGTCCCTAGCTCGAGTAATAAATTTTTATGTGAAATTGTTAATTTTAAGTTTCAAAGATTTAAATAAACAAAGAAATCATTGTTTTTCTAGGTATCGGGTTCGGATTTTGATTTCGAAACTCAGTACAAGTCCGAAATATTAGTTATAACCTACCCGTAAAATTTGGTGTCAATCCGAGTAGTTTAAGGGCGTTTTGACCCGTTGGAGGAGAATTAAGAACTTGAAGTTCAATGATTTGATTCATTTGGTTT
Source organism: Nicotiana glauca (assembly GCA_026770625.1). NCBI lineage: Eukaryota > Viridiplantae > Streptophyta > Magnoliopsida > Solanales > Solanaceae > Nicotiana > Nicotiana glauca. The sequence continues at coordinate 27,393 of MU702731.1, read as the reverse complement.
TGGGGGTTGATTCATCGATTTAGCATTATTTTGAGTGTTTCAAGGGTTCGAGTAGGTCCGCCTCGTGATTTCAGACTTGTCGGTATGTTCGGGCGGGGCTCGGGAGCCACGAGCGTCAAATGGTCGAGCTTCGATTGAAGTTGGAGATTTAGAAAGGGCTGGGATTTTGCTGCTTCTGTCATAACTGCATCTGCAGTTCTTGGGCCGTAGAAACGGAACCGCAGAAGCGGTCCAATTATCGCGGAAGCGGAAGGGGCCAGGCCTAGGGAAAACTGCAGAAGTGGACCCCTAACCACAGAAGCGGTTCATCCGGCCCAGGCCCAGAACCGCAGAAGCGGTGGGCTTTCCGCTTAAGCGGACTCGCAGAAGTGAGGTTTAGACCGCAGAAGCGGCCATGACCCCTTTCTCCTTTCCGCAAAAGCGGCTCGTGTCCGTAGAAGCGGAAATCACTAGGGACAGAAGGGTTCATTAATACGAACCCAAACTCATTTCTCTCACTTTTCACTACACACATGGGCGATTTTGGAGGTTTCAAAGAGAGAGTTTCCTCATATCATTGCAAGGTAAGTAATCCCCACTCACTTTTAGCTCAAATACATAAATATTAGGTAGATTTAACACAAAAATTAGGTAAAAATCAAGAGATTAGAGTTATACCTAGTGTTTAATCAAAACTAAGATTTAATCCTATAATTTGCCATGAAATGAACTAAAAATCATATATTTGTGATCCTTAGGTGATAGAGAACAACTTTCTTTGAAAAATTAGAATCCGGGCACGTGGGCCCGGGGTCGGAATTTAGGAAACTTGCATTAATGGTTAGGAAATTGCTTAAACAATTAGAATTTAACCTTGTAAGCTCTTATTGACTAGTTCTTGCTTATTTTAATTAGTTGGTGCTCGTTTGGCTACGAATTGAGGATTTGGGCTTATTCTTGATATCGGAAGTGTGCTTCGGAGCGAGTTGAGTCTCCTTTCTAACCTCGTAAGAGGGAGTTGTCCCCTTAGGATTAATGTTTGAGTGTTTGTTGCTAAATGCGGGGACTACGCACGCGTTAGGTGATGAGAGCCCGTGCGTAGCTACTACTATGTTAAATGTCCGGGTAGCTTAGGACCTACAACATGCCTATTAAATATATCTACTAGTTACCATTTCTGTCTATCATGATTCAGATAGTAGGATAGGGTATTAATCTTTTGTGTATATTCTACTAGTTGCCCGTAGCTTGTGATACCAGGTTCTGGCACGCACAGAGATAGACATTATTTTGGGCTGTATAACTGTCTTTACACTTCATTGGTCTTTACTGGTTTATAACTTTAAATTGGGAAAAATCTATTATAATGGTTTTTGGCAAGGGTAAAAATAAAAATGAGAATTTAATTATACTTCCACGTTGGCTAGCCTGATAAAGGGTGTCGGGCATCATCATGACCTATTATGTAAAGTGGGTCGTGACAACATGGTATCAGAGCACTAGGTTCACGTAGGTCTCACCAGTTATGGGCAAACCTCATAGATTCTTGTAGATATGTATAGAGACGTCTGTATTTATATTTGAGAGGCTATAGGGTATTAGGAAAGACTATTCTTTAATCATTTTCCATCGTGCAGTGGTTAGTGTACTAAATTTCTTTTACTATTCTCTCACAGATGGTGAGGACTCGTACAGCCGATGTTCCGGACCCTGGAGGAGCTGCTCCTCGCATTGCCAAAGGCCGAGGTAGAGGCCGGGGAAGGGCACCGGTCCATGGTAGGGAACGAGGGCGTCCCAGAGCCATTCCAGTTGCACCACCAGTATAACCTGGGAGGGATCTCGCTATTGAGGAGCAGGGCGAGGCACCCGCAGCTATGCCTACTCCGGTGGATTTCATGACTGCGTAGGGATTTTAGGAGGTCACAGGCCGTATGCTCCGGTTCATGGACACCACGACTCAGGCTGGTTTATTTCTAGCAGACCCAGCTACTTCGCAGGCAGGAGGGGGAGCACTGACCCCTACTGCTCAAGCTCCAGGTCATGCAGCTGCAGTATATCAGACTCCGGGTGCACTACCCGCAGAGGGGGTTCAGCCAGTTGCTGCAGCGACACCCCAGCCTAGGCCATCTGTGGAATTTGATCCGCAGAAGTTACTAGATAGATGGACCAGACTTCACCCTCCAGTCTTCGGAGGTGAGCGTCATGAGGATGCTCAGGATTTCATCGACAGGTGCAGGGACAGACTGCATGCTATGAGGATATTGGAGTCGCATGGAGTCGACTTCACTACTTTTCAGCTTGAGGGCAGGGCCCGTAGATGGTGGCAGTCCTATGTTCTTGGTAGGCCCGCCGATTCACCTCCCATCACTTGGGGTCCGTTCATAAAGTTGTTCCTGGACAGGTATATTTCGACCTCTAAGAGGGAAGAGCTGCGGTATCAGTTTGAGCACCGTGAGAAGGGTCAGATGTTTGTGACCGACTATGAGGCGAGGTTTTCTGGGTTATCTCACCAAGCACTTATGATACTCCCTACAGATGCAGAGAGAGTGTAGAGGTTTGTCGCTGGGTTGCAGCCCAGTATTCGATCGGGAATGGCCCGAGAGGTGGAGATGGGTACAGAGTATCAGCTTGTGGTCAAGATTTCTCGCCGGATTAAAGGATATCATCAGAGGGGTAGGGAGCAGATACAACAGGACAAGAGAGCCAGATTCTTTGGAGAGTTCAGAGGTGCCCCAACAAGGGGCATAGGTCAGTATGGCATGTGTCAACCCAGTAGCCCCCATCTTCAACACCACCACCTCCCGCCCGGGGTGCTCCAGCACGCCCCTATTTCAGTGCCATGCCAGAGAGTTCCTACTGCCCGCCAGCTATTCAGGTTCTTCTAGTGTGTATTCAAGTCCTCAGGGTTCTTCTGGTCCCTACTTCAGTGCTATGCCAGAAACTTCATATCGCCCACCGACTATCCAGGCTCCTCCCACGGGGGTCTACGAGTCATCAGGGACAGTCATTAGGGCATCATGTTGCCACACCATGTTGTTTTGAGTGTGGTGACATAGGCCACATGAGGAGATACTGCCCCAGGCTTAGGGGCAAGGCAGTACAGCAGGGGCAGCAGCCCATGACTCCAGCACCAGCGGCCCAGCCACCTAGAGGTGGAGGGAAGAGTGGTAGAGGCCGATTCAGAGGTGGAGGCCAGACATGGTGAGGTCAGCCAGCTACTCCTCAGTTAGGTGGAGGCCAGGCAGCCGGTGCTCCAGCTAGATTCTATGCTCTTCCAGCCAGGCTGGATACATTGGCCTCAGATGCTGTCATCACAGGTATTATCTCCGTCAGCGGTAGAGATGCATTGGTATTATTTGATCTAGGATCTACTTATTCTTATGTATCATCTCTGTTTGCCCGTTTCCTAGCTATTTCTCCTAAGCCTTTGATTGTTCCTGTTCATGTGTCCACTCCTGTGGGTGATTCTGTGGTTGTGAACCGGATCTACCGATCTTGTGTGGTTACTTTCTGTGGTTTTGAGACTAGAGCAGATCTTCTGTTGCTCGACATGATCGATTTTGTGGTTATCTTGGGCATGGTTTGGTTATCTCCATATCACGCTGTTCTAGATTGCCATGCCAAGACTGTTTCTCTAACGATTCAAGGGGTGCTGAGATTGGAGTGGAATGGTTCCACCGTTGATACGCCTAGAAGGGTCATTTCTTTCTTGAAGGCTCAGCACATGGTGGAGAAGGGGTGTTTGGATTGTTTAGCTTATGTGCGAGACACCACCGCAGAGTCTCCGATGATTGATTCAGTGCCAGTAGTCCGAGAGTTTGTCAATGTTTTTTCCTTCTGATCTTCCTGGCATGCCTCTGGACTGTGATATTAATTTTTATATTGACTTGGCTCCAGGCACTCAACCTATATCTATTCCACCATACCGTAAGGAGCTGAAGGAGCAGTTGGAGGATTTGTTAGCAAAGGGGTTTGTTAGGCCCAGTATATCTCCTTGGGGTGCACCAGTGCTATTCGTGAAGAAGAAGGATGGGACTATGCAGATGTGTATTGATTACCGCCAGTTGAACAAAGTCACCATCAAGAACAAGTATCCATTGCCCCGTATTGATGATTTGTTCGATCAGTTGCAAGGTGATAGGGTGTTATCTAAGATCGACTTGAGGTCAGGGTATCATCGGCTGAAGATTCACGATTCGGATGTTTCGAAAACTGCATTCAGGACTAGGTATGGCCACTATAAGTTTCTGGTGATGTCCTTTGGCTCGACTAATGCTCCAGCGGCATTTATGGACTTGATGAACAGGGTGTTCAGGCCTTATATTAATTCTTTTGTCATCATTTTCATTGACGACATCTTGATATTCTCACGTAGCCTGGAGGAGCACGAGCAGCATTTGAGAGTAGTGCTTCAGACCTTGCGAGAACAGCAACTTTATGCTAAGTTCTCCAAGCGTGAGTTTTGGCTAGAGTCAGTAGCATTCTTGGGGCATATAGTGTCAGGAGAGGGTATTAAGGTGGATCGCAAGAAGATTGAGGCAGTTCAGAGTTAGCCATGTCCTACTTCAGTGACTGAGATCAGGAGTTTCTTAGGGTTAGCAGGCTATTACCGGTGATTCGTGCAAGGCTTTTCATCTATTGCATCACCTCTGACCAGGTTGACCCAAAAGGGTGCCCCGTTCTGTTGTTCCGATGATTGTGAGGAGAGATTTCAGAAGCTCAAGACGGCTTTGACTACGGCACCAGTTCTTGTATTGCCTTCCGGTTCAGGGATGTATATAGTGTATTATGACGCTTCTCGTGTCGTCTTGGGATGTGTATTGATGTAGGAGGGGCCAGTTATTGCATATGCTTCACGTCAGCTGAAGGTTCATGAGAAAAATTACCCTGTGCACGATCTAGAGTTGGCGACGATTGTTCATCCTCTTAAGATATGGAGGCATTATTTATATGGAGCGTCATGTGAGGTTTATACAGACCATCGCAGCTTGTAGCATTTGTTCAAGTAGAGGGATCTTAATTTGAGGCAGTGCAGGTGGTTTGAGTTACAAAAGGATTATGACATTACCATTCTTTATCATCCAGGCAAGGCAAATGTGATTGCGGATGCCTTAAGTAGGAAGGCAGAGAGTATGGGTAGCTTGGCATTCATTCCTGCTTAGATGAGACCATTAGCTTTGGACGTTCAGTCTTTAGCTAACAGACTTGTGAGATTGGATATTTCAGAGCCCAACCGGGTTCTAGCATGTGTGGTTGCTCATTCTTTGTTATTGGGGTAGATTAAAGCCCGACAGTTCGATGATCCACATTTGACAGTTCTCAGAGAGACACTATTTCAGGGAGGTGCCAAAGAGATTTCTATTGGCGAGGATGGTGTGTTACGGCTTCAAGGCCGTGTATGTGTCCCTAATGTTGATGGCTTGAGGGAGAGGATTCTAGAGGAGGCCCACAGTTCGAGGTACTCCATCCATCCGGGTGCCACGAAGATGTATCGTGACTTGAGACAGCACTATTAGTGGCGGAGGATGAAAAAGGACATAGTGGAGTATGTTGCTAGATGTTTGAATTGCCAGCAGGTCAAATATGAGCACCAGAGGCCAGGTGGCCTACTTCAGCAGATGCCCATTCCGGAATGGAAATGGGAGCGCATCACCATGGATTTCGTGGTTGGGTTGCTGCGGACTCAGCGGAAGTTTGATTCAGTGTGGGTTATTGTGGATAGATTGACCAAGTCGGCTCACTTCATTCCAGTGGCGACTACTTATACGTCGAAGAGGTATGCCTAGATTTACATTCGGGAGATAGTTAGGATGCATGTTGTGCCGGTTTCCATCATATGAGACAGAGGGCCTCAGTTCACTTCCCATTTCTGGAGAGCTGTTCAGAGTGAGTTGGGGACTCGCATAGAGCTTAGCACGACATTCCATCCTCAGACCGACGGGCAGTCGGAGCGAACAATTCAGATTTTAGAGGATATTCTTAGAGCATGTGTGATTGACTTTGGAGGGCAGTGGGATCAGTTCTTACCCTTGGCGGAGTTTGCATATAATAACAACTATCAGTCCAGCATAGAGATGGCCCCATATGAGGCATTATATGGTCAGCGTTGTCGTTCTCCTATCGGGTGGTTTGAGCCCGGTGAGGCTAAGTTGCTTGGTACAGATTTGGTTCAGGATGCCTTGGATAAGGTAAAGTTGATTCAGGAGAGGCTCCACACAGCTCAGTCCAGGCAGAAGAGTTACATGGACCAGAAGGTGCGCGATATATCATTCATGATTGGTGAGAAGGTTCTCTTGAAGGTTTCGCCCATGAAGGGCATTATGATGTTCGGAAAGAAGGGCAAGTTGAGCCCAAGGTTTATTGGCCCCTTCGAGGTGTTGAGGCGAGTTGGAGAGGTTGCCTATGAGCTTGATTTTCCTCCCAGTTTATCAGGAGTTCATCCAGTCTTCCATGTATCGATGCTTCGGAAGTATTATGCCGACTATTCACACGTGTTGGATTTCAGTACCATTAAGCTAGACGAGAGCTTGGGCTACGAGGAGGAGTCAGTTGCCATTGTTGATAGACAGGACCGCTAGTTGAGGTCCAAGAGGATTTCTGCAGTAAGAGTCCAGTGGAGGGGCCAACCAGTCGAGGAGGCGACCTGGGAGTCCGAGGAGGACATGCGGAGCCGATATCCCCACTTATTCAGCAGTCCAGGTACTTTTATATGTCCGTTTGAGGACGAACGTTTGTTTAAGAGATGGAGAAAGTAACGACCCGACTGGTCATTTTGCATTTTTGTAACCCGTTCCCTAAATAAAACTTCCCGCACTTGCTTTAGATAATTTATGACTTGCGGGGACAGGTGGTTCAGAAGTTAGAAGAGTTTTGAGCAAGAATAAGTCTAATTGCTTCTTTAAGTTTTTTTAAAAAAGCCAAGTTTGACTTCAGTCAATATTTTGGGGAAACGGACTCAGAATCGTGATTTGGCAATTTCTGAGGGTCCGTGGGAAAATATAGGACCTGGGCGTATGCCCAGAATCCAATTCCGAGGTCCCTAGCCCGAGTAATGAATTTTTTGTGAAATTGTTAAGTTTAAGTTTCAAAGATTTAAATAAATAAAGAAATAATTGTTTTCCTAGGTATCGGGTTCGGATTTCGATTCCGAAACTTGATACAAGTCCAAAATATCAGTTAAGACCTACCCGTAATATTTGGTGTCAATCCGAGTAGTTTAAGGGCGTTTTGACCCGTAGGAGGAGAATTAAGAACTTGAAGTTCAATGATTTGATTCATTTGGTTTTGGGGGTTGATTCCTCGATTTAGCGTTGTTTTGAGTTTTTCGAGGGTTCGAGTAGATCTGCCTTGTGATTTCAGACTTTTCGCTATGTGCGGGCAGGGCTCGGGAGCCCCGAATGACAAATGGTCGAGGTTCGAGTGAAGTTGGAGATTTGGAAAGGGCTGGGATTTTGCTGCTTCTGTCATAACCGCATCTTCGGTTCTTGGGCCGCAGAAGCGAGATCGCAGATGCGGTCCAATTATCACGGAAGCGGAAGGGGCCAGGCCCAAGAGAAACCGCAGAAGCGGTCCATCCGCCCCAGGCCCAGAACCGCAGAAGCGGTGGGCTTTCCGCTTAAGCGGACTCGCAGAAGCGAGGTTTAGACCGCAGAAGCGGCCCAGGCCCCCTTTCCCATTTCTGCAAAAGCGGCTCGTGTCCGCAAAAGCGGAACCCGCATAAGCGGGAATCCTTCCGCAGAAGCGGAAATCACTGGGGACAGAAGGGTTCATTAATACGCACCCAAACTCATTTCTCTCACTTTTCACTACACACTTGGGCGATTTTGGAGGTTTCAAAGAGAGAGTTTCATATCATTGCAAGGTAAGTAATCCTCACTCACTTTTAGCTCAAATACATAAACATTAGGTAGATTTAACACAAAAATTAGGTAAAAATCGAGAGATTAGAGTTATACCTAGGGTTTAATCAAAACTAAGATTTAATCCTATAATTTGCCATGAAATGAACTAGAAATCATATATTTGTGATCCTTAGGTGATAGAGAACAACTTCCTTCGAAAAATATTGGAATCCGGGCACGTGGGCCCGGGGTCGAAATTTAGGAAACTTGCATTAATGGTTAGAAAATTGCTTAAACAATTAGAATTTAACCTTGTAAGCTCTTATTGACTAGTTCTTGCTTATTTTAATTAGTTGCTATGAATTGAGGGTTTGGGCTTATTCTTGATATCGGAAGTGCGCTTCGTAGCGAGGTGAGTCTCTTCTCTAACCTCGTAATAGGGAATTATCCCCTTAGAATTAATGTTTGAGTGTTTGTTGCTAAATTCGGGGACTACGCATGCGTTAGGTGACGAGAGCCCATCCGTAGCTACTACTATTTAAATGTCCGGGTAGCTTAGAACCTACAACATGTCTATTAAATATATCTCTTATGTTAATTTATTTTTATGAACACCTAGTATGTACTAGAGACTTAAAAAGGGGATATGAGCATACTTGTATAGTTAATTAAGTTTGGTTTGGTATTTTTGACCATTTATGTGCCATGTTTGTGAACTTGATATTTCATCCTTATTTGTGGATCGGGCCGAACGCCTCGGTATGAATAGATGCATCTATAGGCACACCGTCGACCCTCGGCAAGTGCACAGTTTATTTCTATTGGTTCAGACCATCGCCTCGGTATTATATGCGCATGTTAAATGTGGAAAATCTTATATATGCTTTATTTTGCCATTATCTCATATGATAAACTATAAACTTGATGTTGTAGATTTCTTGAATTATATCTCTTGTCATAAAACTGTCGATGCTTGTAAATTCCATGATTTGAACTCATCATACTTATATATATATATATATTTTAATTGACCTTAGTAAGTATCGAGTCGACCTCTCGTCTATACTTCTTCGAGATTAGCCGAGACACTTACTGAGTACATATTGTTTATGTACTCATTCTGTACTTAAATGTACAGGATTTGAGGCAGGTGGATCCGGACATCATTTTGGTGCATATCAGTGAGCGCATCTGGGACTTCTATGGTGAGCTGCATTCCTTTCTTGCCGATCCGCAGCCGAAGAAGTCTCACTTTTATTTTTTTTGTTGTTTTTGTCTATCATGATTTAGACAGTAGGATAGGGTATTATTCTTTTGTGTATATTCTACTAGTTGCCCGTAGCTTGTGACACCAGGTTCTGGCACACACAGTGGTAGACATTATTTTGGGTTGTATAACTGTCTTTACACTTCATTGGTCATTACTGGTTTATAACTTTAAATTGGGAAAAATCTATTATAATGGTTTTTGGCAAAGGTAAAAAATGAGAATTTAATTATACTTCCGCGTTGGCTGGCCGATGAAGGGTGTCGGGCACCATCATGACCTATTATGGAAAATGGTTTGTGACACCAATGCGAGCTGCTTGAACTACAAACTAGTGGGAGCAAGTATACTTGGAATGATAGGCATGAAGATAACAGGATCTTATCGAAGATTGACTGGGTATTCATTAATACAGTATGGCTCAATTCAATGCCAGTTTATATGGCTTACTATCTGGAGGAGGGGATAAGTGATCATTGCCCACTTAAGCTATCAAGTGCTAATTCACCTAGGAGGGTAAAAGCCACTTTTAAATTCTGTAATGTTTGGGTCTCTTATCCAAACTTTATAGATATAGTCAAAGAGGGATGGGGACAAAATGTTGAAGGATGTAGTATGTTCAAATGTTGAATAGAAGTTATATCAGCAATATTATTGAAGAAGCTGATGCAGAAAAAATGGTTTTGGCTGCAGCTCAAGCAGAGTTTCCTAGAAATCCACTGGATATTGAGCTACAGCTAGAAAAATTCAGAAGTTCCAAAAATTCAAGAGATCATCTTGTTTGGCAGAAGTATTCCTTCAACAAAGGAGCAAAGCTACTTGGATTAAGTTGGGAGATGATAATAATAGATATTTCTTCTCAATGATAAAGCACAAAAGGTTGCAAGAAGCCATTATCCAACTTGCTGATAAGTTTGGATGCCAGAAAATTGAGCAGGAAGAGATAACAGGTATATTTGTAGAGTATTATTAGGAGATACTGGGGACAAAGGGAATATACAAGATACTTACTCAGATAAATTCAACTAGTATAGCTCTTATACTAAAAGTGAAGAATCCCTTGCAGGCAAATCAATTCACACCTATTTCTTGTTGCAATGTTATCTACAAATGTATTTCTAAGATCATTTGTAAAAGATTGAGGAAAGCCATTCCTATGATTGTAGCTCATAATTAAGCAGCATTTATTGAAGGCAGATCACTTATACACAATGTGCTTATATGCCATGATCTGATGCATTATAACAGGACGACAACTCCAAGATGCTTGATGAAGATTGACATAAAGAAAGCATATGGCATGCTTAGGTGGGAATTTCTGGATGAAGTTCTAAAATGTTATGGTTTTCCAATGCCATTCATCCAACTGATTATGGTCTATGTTACAACTACTACATTCACTGTAAAAGTGAATGGTGTAGGATATGGTTACTTTGAAGGAAAAAAGGGGGTTGAGACAGGGAGATTCTATGTCTTCATCACTGTTTGTGCTTGTTATGGAGCACCTAACTAGAGGTTTGAATAAAATGAGTGATATCCTAGATTTTCAATTTCACCCCATGCGTAACACCACCAAACTGACTCACCTAATATTTGTAGATGATCTGATGTTATTTTGAAAAGGTAATAGTCTATCTATCCATAGGATGTAGGAAGTAGTGAACCATTTCAGTGAAGTGTCAGGGCTTGTAGCTAATATGGAGAAATCAAACATATTCTTAGCAGGAATGGATGAAACAATAAAACAGGCTATTGCGAGAGCTAGAGGATTCAGAGTGGGTACATTGCCTATGATATCATGACCCAAAATCCACTAAGGGTTGTGGTGGCACCGGACATCTGCCGTCAGGCCAGCCAACTCAAATACTTAATTAAATCTCATTTTTTTAACACTATTGAAATCCAGGATTTTTCCTTACTTATTAAGAAATTTTAAAGGATATAGTTTCAAATTAAATTTAAATGTTGAATAGTTAATACAATACTTCTAACCATCCTAAAACCCGGTCTCACAAGTGCATGAGCAACTATCGATATGAAAAAATAAAATACATCATATGTCCAAAATACAGTAGACAAGGAATAAATAATAAGAAAGCACCGGAAAGAACTACACTAGCTACGGGTCGTCTCGAACAACGCAGCTCACCTAGTCCTAGAGTCATCCATGCTGCCACGCCCAGCAGGCTGCTAGAGGTATACATACCTGTGCAACAAAAATACACAAAAGTGTAGTATGAGTACATAATCAACGTATACTCAGTGAGGGTCCCGCCTAGTTCCGAATGGGTATGATGGTCAACTCCAACATTGACTAGAGGTCAATTAGAAATATTCTTTAAGTGCGAGGATAATCATGGATTTGCATAGAAGTTCTGATTGTGAAGCCAGAAAAGCAGGTAAACACCTTCAACAATAAATCAAGGGCTTCTAAAGTTTGTTCTTTATTATCTTATCAGTTTATATCAAGCCACGTAGGGCCAATTCCACATTTACAATTTTCAAGTAACAGATAAACATGCGCAAATCATGCCGAGGTCGACGACCCGCTCCAACTGGAATGTAAATTATGCATTGCCGAGGGTCGAGCGGCACGAACCATAGATGCATATATTCTCACCGAGGCGTTCGGCCCGTTCCATAAATAAACACATATCCTGCTCGCGAATCATTCATGCGACGCAGGCACACATAAAATACATGCTCAATCTGTCAAATAAAAAGTTATCGGGGAATATTTATTCAAATAAATAATTCTCCTTTAACAATTTAAGAAATGAAGTTTAATCCTTTTAGAAATTTACTTACTAATTCGATGTGAGTTAAGCAATTCAAGCTACCAATGGGTTCATAATTAATCCATCTGCAACATGCTTTTGGGTCTTAACTACACGGACAATAGCATAATAGTAGCTACGCATGGACTCTCGTCACCTCGTGCGTACGTTGTCCCCACAAATAGGAGCACATAATCAATTACTTCACCTACGGGGTAAATTCCCCCTCACAAGATTAGAAAGGAGACTCACTCGTTCCGAAGACTCAAAACCGGCATTCTACATTCTTCCGAAGGCTTGAACCGACGCACAATACACCAAACTTGGCCAATTAATGACAAACTAATGAGAACATGCTCAAATACTTGTTAGAAATTTAAATTACACAAATTCCCAACTCCGCTTAGTGAAATGACCAAAATACCCTCGGGCCTACGTGTTCGGATTTCGAAATTTCTCGAAGACGAAGGTTACCCATGACCTTAGGAACTCAAATATATGATTTTATCCTAATTCCATACGCAAAATCGTGGTCAAAATCCAAGATTACTAGTTTTCTAGATTTTCCTCTCAAACCCCAGGTTTTCTACAATTTCCATGTCTAAATCCATATATAAACCTTGTATTTAACTCAAAACTAGCACAAATTACTTACCTAATGATGAATGGCGGAACCCCCTCTTCAAAAGCTCCAAAAACTCGCCCAAGCCAAGAGAAAAAAGGTGAAATGAACCGAAATACCGATTTTTAAACATATCGCCCAGCCCAGGTCCGCCCTTCTTTGTGTTCGCGGTCTCCCGTTGCGTCCGCGAAGGCCAGTCACCCAGACCTGCACGTTCACGTACAAGGCCCCGCGTTCGCGTAGGCCAAAGACCCCAGGCCCACCTTTTCCTTCTACGCGTTCGCGATCCCCTCCTCGCGTTCGCGTAGAAGCTCAGCCCGCCCCTCCGCGTTCGCGACTTCCTCTTCGCGTTCGCGAAGGCGAAAAGCTGAAGCCTCCAATTTTCCTCTTCACGTTCACGAGACTTGCTTCGCGTTCACGAAGAAGGAAACCAGATACCAGCAACCAGCAATAGTTTAACCCAAATTCGATCCGTTAACTATCCAGAATCCACCCGAGGCCCTCGGGACTCCAACTAATCATACCAACCAATCCCATAACACATTACGGACTTGCTCGAGGCCTCAAATCATAACAAACAACGCTAAAACCATGAATTACACCCCGATTCAAGCTTTATGAACTTTGAACTTTCCAACTTCTATTTCCGATGCTTAAACCTATCAAATCACGTCCGATTGACTTCAAATTTTGCACACAAGTCATATTTGACATTATAGACCTACTCCAACTTCCGTAATCGGATTCCGACCCCGTTATCAAAAAGTCAACCTCCGGTCAAACTTCTCAAAAATATTCAAATTTCTATCTTTAGCCAAATCGCTTCAAAATGACCTACGGACCTCCGAATTCACTTCCGATAGCGCTCCCGACTCCAGAATCACCATACGGAGCTACTCCCAGTGTTAGAATCCCAAACGGACATCGATAACGTTGAAATGCACTCCAAGCCAAACTTAAGAAATTCCTTCTCAAATGCTAACTTCTACAATAGGCGCCAAAACGCTCCCGGGTTATCCAAAACCCAATCCGGGCATACGCCCAAGTTCGAAATCATCATACGAACCTACTAGATCCTTCAGATCCCGATTCCGAGGTTGTTTACTCAAAATTCCAATCCTAGTTCATTCTTTCAACTTTAAGCTTCTCAAATGAGAATTTTCATTTAAATTTAACTCCGATCTTCCTGAATTTAAATTCCGACCATGCGAACAAGTCACCATACCTGAAATGAAGCTGCTCATGGCCTCGGATTGCTGAACGACGCGCTAGGGCTCGAAACGACCGGTCGGGTCGTTACATTCTCTCCTACTTAAACATACGTTCGTCCTCGAACGTGCTGAGAACTATACTGAAGTAGTCTGAAATTGATGTTTAACTTCTCATGCACCTCCCCGTGCTACCACAACATAGCTGAGCACATTGGCTCGATAAATTCTGAAGATATTCCCTTTTATTGAAGCAAATAAGCCTTAGAGCCCAATTCCAACATCCAGAATTCTATGCCAGGCATGTTTCCAACATACGATCACCGTATCAATCATTATACGCTGTACTCAAACGTGATTGCATAACTCTGCTGAATTCACACTTTGCATCATTTTACTCATAAGACCATAATAACATTTCTGTTTGAACTAATCGAAATTCCAAGAATCCGATGCTCCCATTGCACCTCATGACCTACATAGGTCTTACTCTAACTATTACAATACCTCCACAACGGATGAGATGCCGAAATTCATAATCAACTGCCGAGTCAACCAATCATCGAGTCTATACTTCTAACAGGAAACATTACTACATTCTGAACCAAATAATGATCTTCGCTCCTTAATATACTTCATATAATCAGATTACACTGATCCTAAATCCCACAATACCATCTTACCTAGTACGAACTGCTCAGGCAATAAGCCACTCCGAATGCGATCACAAGTCTCATATAACTCCACAATATGCCAATAAGCCACCAATCCGAACACAACACAAATGGAAATCGAACTCGGGAAGGAATTAACTAACTCACGCACTAGTACGGACCTTCCTTAGAAGATAGGAAGCGAAACAAAAAAACATATAGAGGACCAGACTCGACATTACACTGTTGCGGTGCGCAACCCGATCCAAATAACATACCCATGGCTGCGTGCCACCTGATCCAAATAACATACCCATAGCGGCGTTCCACCCGATCCAAATAACACACCCATGGCGGCGTGCCACCCGATCCATACATAGATCTCACATAAGGAGATTGCACTTCGAGCTAAACGTACTCATTACAATAAAAATATCGAATTTTGATCGCAAGCACGTTAAGTGCATAATACCATCCGTGATAAAGCACATAGCTCTATAGGCTACAAAATTCAAGCACAACTGAGGTGCGGTACAAGATCTGAATCTCAAGAGCCATTTGCTCATAATACGACATTCCCACGCGGGTCCTCAACACATACACAATTCCTCAGGCCGTCTCACCACTCACACGATGCAATGTATCACTTCATGAAATATCTGACAACGAGATGACACCCTGGCTACTCCATAAGGAGCGCATTACTGAAATGAACACAACTGGCCTGCTATAAAGCCTAAATTCACATTTAAATCCATCCACCGACCTCAAGTCGATCCTGATCATATCAAATTGAGCCAATGACCTTTCAAAGGTCCATACTAATTCCCCACCTCTCGTAACACACAAGGACAACCATCATGACCGGAGTACAATCCACAACTCAGAATCCGAGTGCCCTCTAGGCATCCATTCTCAATTTAACGATATCATCACAATTATTCATACTTGGTTTATATCTTTAATCAATCAATTGGTGTCGTGCCACATTTATGCAATCTTCCTGTGGGACACGCTGCCACAATCTTCCAAAATAAATAACGGGTCCGCATATCTAAACCATCGGACGTACTAACGCTTAAAAGCGATCCAGAATCCTTAACCAGGATGCAAAACCTCTTCCACAACACATCAATCTCAGGTGACGCGGAGGACAATACCAATTTACTCTAATCATTCAACCCTTTCCTTGCTCCTCCGAGCCCGTGACATCCTTGTCAACACCAAACTGCAACCTTGACCCTAAGTTCTAATTTCCATACCTCTCACCGCACCCAACGTGCCAACATACGATAGAACACGATTTTTCATCATAACTCCGAAATCATTATCATTTTCACATCTTCATCATATGAGAACCTTGCACTTAACTCACTTTAGGAGAATCATAGCAATATACGGGTAATTTCCCATAACTGTAGAATATGCAAATCTGCAAGTAGTGGTCCAAGCCACCATAGGCCTTCCGGAATCCGCTTTCACTTAACAAGCCATAACAGAAGAATGCCCCTGATAAATCATCAATCACGGCGGCCGACAGGCCTCACACGTACCTCCACAAATCATACACATAACTTGATCTCACGGTCTGAACTGATCACTGGCCCCAATATGCTAATTCAACTATGGCTAATCAATTTAACTTCTTCCAATTCCTCCTTGCTTGCTTTAAAATAAGACTAACTCCATTGAACACATAGCATACTCCATCTACACTCACCCCGAGTGTCCTTGAATCACGAGACCAGGCTGTCTCAATTCCCACGAACTATTTCATAACACCCAAATGCTACACCGCCAGTCAAACATCCCGGAACATTCTGTGCCTCTTCTCATAAACTGCTACAAAGCTTGATTCTTAATTGTACCTACAAGCTCGACATCATTAGGCACCACACTTTAACTCTTGAATTCACTAGGACCGTTACTGAGATGCACCCGCTCTGACTTGGTCCCGAATATAAACAACTCCACAAATCTTCTAGCACATTAATACCCTCTCAACGAAGCCCCTGGCAGAACCACTCCCCTTTAAACCCGCTTCTATACAAGGCATAAATTCTGAACCTTTTCCCAAGTTCGAACATGAGCCCATAAGGCTAACCATAGCACATCCTTAATAATTCCTCCGCTCAATTTACTACTTATGGTATTTTCTCGTAGCTAGATTAATCCATCAATATGTTAATAACCAGAAATCACACAATTAGTTAATCATACAGCCCAATCATAAGCGGTGGGACTCTCCCACTTATCTTGAAGCCATTATTTCACCATTCTTGAGTTCGCCCGACCTTTTTACCTCTTATTGACTTAACCTCGCGCCACCAATTATCAAAATCTCTCGGGATCTTCCTGTAAATCCCCATATTTCATATTCTGAGTCATCATCCACATTCGCACGACCGATCTTTTTGTTGAACAACCAATATAATTCCTTGCATAAGCTTCGCCAACCACGCGACCGCTAATCTGTTCACGGGGAATAACCCACCTAGGGGAATCACCTCCCGACATCTTCCCACGCTGCTGCACGAGGTACATTCACTATGACACCACTAGCCCATCTTGAGTCCGAGCTCACCTTCCAGTTGCACGAGTCCATCCGCCCCTCGCAGACATCAATTAAATAAGCAGCAACATCCTTCCAAATTCAGGTTTATGCTGCACCCTCCTCCATTTCAAGCAGCTCCTTTCCGCCATAACAATCTTCTGTCGCATAATAGCCCACACTTCACATCATACCCGCAGTCTTCAATCATCAATCATTAAAATCCGCAATTCGATCCAAACCCTCTTTAAGGGGCGTAGTCATCCTACTACCAAGCCCATATGCAACCCTCGCCACTCTCCCACTTTGGCTGAGTCTCCTTAATTGGTCGCTCGACCTTGCTTCTCATACTTGGCCTTCTAGAAAATTTAAACGCCGCCTGGCACTTCCCACATGTCCTTCCTCATACTTTGCTGCTCAATTGTTGCCTCAAATAAAATCTATCTTCGTGGCACTTGAATCCAACATTGCTGCTAACTTTAAACCTTTCCAAAGGTCATATTTATCAAGCCGTCAACATTAGAAATTCTGATTCGATCTTAAACCACGGCATTATGCGACATCTGACAGTCGTACCTCTAATATTATTTCACAATATCCTGCCATAAAGGTGAATTATAGCAGATTATAACACCAACAACTTAGTACGTTCAATCAGGACCACGACACCCTCTCATAAATGAAAGCTCAACCACACTTGCAAATACTAATCCTCATTACTTCCACCATCCCACACCCGACCATTCTAGTCCAACTGCCTTTTCCCATGTCGGGAGTAAAATACTGAATCCCTTTGATTACACACTAAGTAAACCTCTCTTCAATTCATTCACTGTCCCGACACGTGGGCAAACACCCTACCATCACAACAACATTGCGAAATAATCGATCATAAGCACTATGGAAACTTGTGCCTAGACTCTAGGCTCTTAGAATTTCTGTTACTGAGCTGAAACAATATAATATCCCTCCAAAGTGCGACTATAATAGTCCAATCAACTATACCTGGAGAATCATCCCGCACCACATTTGTAGTGCCATTACAATCCTTCAATTTTTTTAGCAAGCGCTCGCATCGCATAAGATTGAGTGGGAAGGAATCAAAGGCATAAGCCTCAAAGGAAATCGAACCGCACGATAAGGGAATCAAGAAGGGAAGTACTCCTAACAGTCCTGCAGCCTCCCGAGGATAAGTACAGACGTCTACATACCAATCCGCGAGACTCTGCTAGACTTACTCATGACTCGTGAGACCGACGAGAACCTAGTGCTATGATACCATGTTGTCACGACCCAAAATCCACTAAAGGTCGTGGTGGCGCCGGACACCGCCGTCAGGCCAACAAACTCAAATACTTAATTAAATATCATTTTTTTAACACTTTTGAAATCCAGGATTTTTCCTTGCTTATTAAGAAATTTTAAAGGATATAATTTCAAATCAAATTTAAATGTTGAACAAGTAATACAATACTTCTAATCATCCCAGAACCAGATGTCACAAGTGCATGAGCAACTATCGATATGGAAAAATAAAATACATCATATGTCCGGAACACAGTGGATAGGGAATAAATAATAAGAAAGCACTGGAAGGAACTGCACTAGCTATGGGTCGTCTTGGACAATGCAGCTCACCTAGTCCCAGAGTCATCCATGCTGCCACGCCCAGCGTGCTGCTAGAGGTATACATACCTGTGCAACAAAAATGCACAGAAGTGTAGTATGAGTACGTAATCAACGTGTACTCGGTGAGTATCCCGCCTAATCCCGAAGGGGTAGAGACGATATGGTCAACTCCAACACTCACTAGAGGTCAATTAGCAATATTCTTTAAGTGCGAGGATAATCATGGATTTGTATAGAAGTTCTGATTGTGAAGCCAGAGAAGCAGGTAAACACTTTCAACAATAAATCAAGGGCTTCTGAAGTCTGTTCTTTATTATCTTATCAGTTTATATCAAGCGACGTAGGCCAATTCCACATTTATAATTTTCAAGTAAAAGATAAACATGCGCAAATCATGCCAAGGTCGACGACCCGCTCCAACAGGAATGTAAATTATGCACTGCCAAGGGTCGAGCGGCACGAACCATAGATGCATCTATTCTCACCGAGGCGTTCGGCCCGTTCCATAAATAAACACATATCCTGCTCGTGAATCATCCATGCGAAGCAGGCACACATAAAATTCATGCTCAGTTAATCAAATAAGAACTTATCAGGGAATATTTATTCAAATAAAACCAATTCTCCTTTAATAATTTAAGAAATGAAGTTTAATCGTCTTAGAAATTTACTTACTAATTCGATATGAGTTAAGCAATTCAAGCTACCAATGGGTTCACAGTTAATCCATGTGCAACATGCTTTTGGGTCTTAACTATCCGGACAATAGCATAATAGTAGTTATGCATGGACTCTCGTCACCTCGTGCGTTCGTAGCCCCCACAAATATGAGCAAATAATCACCTCGCTCCGAAGACTCAAAACCGGCATTCTACATTCTTCTGAAGGCTTGAACCGATGCACAATGCACCAAAACTGGCCAATTAACGACATGCTCAAATACGTGTTAGAAATTCAAATTACACAGATTTCCTACT
The DNA here is from genome assembly GCA_026770625.1 of Nicotiana glauca. Lineage (NCBI taxonomy): Eukaryota > Viridiplantae > Streptophyta > Magnoliopsida > Solanales > Solanaceae > Nicotiana > Nicotiana glauca. The sequence continues at coordinate 7,889 of MU702731.1, read as the reverse complement.
CCGCTTAGTGAAATGACCAAAATACCCTCGGGCCTACGTGCCCGAATTTCGAAATTTCTCGAAGACGAAGGTTACCCATGACCTTAAGAACTCAAATATATGATTTTCTCCTAATTCCATACTCAAAATCGTGGTCAAAATCCAAGATTATTAGTTTTCTAGGTTCTCCCCTCAAACCCCAAGTTTTCTACAATTTCCATGTCTAAATTCATATATAAACCTTGTATTTAACTCAAAACTAGCATAAATTACTTACCTTATGATGAATTGCGGAACCCCTTCTTCAAAATCTCCAAAAAAATCACCCAAGCCAAGAGAAAAATGGGTGAAATGAACCCAAATCCCGATTTTTAAACATTCTGCCCCGCCCAGGTCCGCCCTTCTTTGCGTTCGCGATCTCCCGCTACGCGTTTGTGATCCCGTCCTAGCGTTCGCGTAGCAGCTCAGCCCGCCCCTTCACTTTCGCGACTTCCTCTTCACGTTCGTGATGGCCAAAACCTGAAGCCTCTCATTTTCCTCTTCGCGTTCGCGAGACTTGCTTCGCGTTCTCGAAGAAGGAAACCAGATACCAGCAACCAGCAACAGTTTAACCCAAATTTGATCCGTTAACCATACGGAATCCACCGAGGCCCCCGAGACCCCAACCAATTATACCAACCAATCCCATAACACATTATGGACTTGCTCGAGGCCTCAAATAATAACAAACAACGCTAAAACCATGAATTACACCCCGATTCAAGCTTTATGAACTTTGAACTTTCCAACTTCTATTTCCGTTACTTAAACCTTTCAAATCACGTCCGATTGACTTCAAATTTTGCACATAAGTCATATTTGACATTACGGACCTACTCCAACTTCCGTAATCGGATTCCGACCCCGTTATCAAAAAGTCAACCTCCGGTCAAACTTCTCAAAAACATTCAAATTTCTATCTTTAGCCAAATGGCTTCAAAATGACCTACGGACCTCCGAATTCACTTCTGATAGCGCTCCCGACTCCAGAATCACCATACCGAGCTACTCCCAGTCTCAAAATCCCAAACGGACATCGATAACGCTGAAATGCACTCCAAGCCAAACTTAAGAAATTCCTTCTAAAATGCTAACTTCCACAATAGGCGCTAAAACGCTCCTGGGTTATCCAAAACCCAATCCGGGCATACGCCCAAGTCCGAAATCATCATACGAACCTACTGGAACCTTCAGATCCTGATTCCTAGGTTTTTTACTCAAAATTCCAATCCTAGTTCATTCTTTTAACTTTAAGCTTCTCAAATGAGAATTTTCATTTAAATATAACTCCAATCTTCCTGAATTTAAATTTCGACCATGCGAACAAGCACAATACCTGAAATAAAGCTACTCATGGCCTCAAATTACTGAACGACGCGCTAGGGCTCGAAATAACCGGTCGGGTCGTTACATATGAGATACCTGGGGCTACCACTAACATTAAAGAATTGGAGAAAAGTAGAGTGTCATCATCTAGTGGAGATGATTATAACAAACATTAAATCACGGTATGCAAAACAACTTTCATATGCAGGTAGACTGCAATTGACCAATGCAGTATTGTTTCCAATATACAACTTTTGGGGGGTTGTCTTTATACTCCCTCAATGTGTTATAAAAGCAGTTGACAGGAAGTTTAGGGAGTATCTATGGGTCACTTCATAAGTACATAGAAAGATGGCATTGGTATCATGGGATGTACTATGCAAGCCAAAGAAATATGGAGGCTAAACATTAAGGGCTGTAAAAATTGGAATATAGCTTCTGTTGGTAAACTGTTGTGGCAGTTAGTGACAAACAAAGAAGTATTGTGGGTGAGATGGGCTCATGGGGTGTATATAGAGTCCTGTAGGAACATTTGGGAGCATAATCCACCTTTTGACTGTAGTTGGTATTGCAAGAAGATAAATAGTTTATAATATAATATGGTACAATGGTACAATAGGAATACATCTAGGCTGATAGGGAATGGAGATTATTCAGCCTCTAGCAGTTACAATGTAATGTTAGGACATATGTCAAGGTGCATGGAAATGGATTTGATATGGAGCAGGGTAATGCTACCAAAACATATATTTATCTTGTAGCTGACATACCAACGAAAAATACAAACAAAGGGTAGACTATTACAGTCGCACATTCCTATCACAGGTGATGCTGCATGTTGCATGTGTAATTTGGGAGTGATAGAGACACAACGACATCTGTTTGTGGATTGTTGTTGGGTAAAAAAATATGAGAGATACTTTGACCAGTTGGGCAGCAATCAGACTATCGTACATGGCAATAGCAGAGATGATACAGAGGATTAAAAAGAGGCATTGGAAGCAATTAAGGAAGTTGCAACAACAATTATAGGTGCAATTGTATAACATACTTGGCAAGCGAGGAACTGGAGAATTTTTAGACAAATTAACCTGAATATGGAGTTCTGTGTTGGGCGAATTAAGAGGAGCTTGTGTATGAGTAGGTATACAGAGTATAAAAGAGCTAAACAATGCCTATTGATGATCCAAAGATTATGTAGTTAGGCTGATTTCCGTAGGTTGATTTTTTATTTCTTTATTCTAAGATTGTTGGAATTTTGTACTTAGAAGAGTTATTTTTTGTTGAGGTCTTGATGTACTAGAAAAGCTAGTACACTCGATGCTTTTAGGATATAAAACATTTGGTTGGTATGATAATATTCACATTTACTACCAAAAATACGTTATGTAATGAATGTTTTACAAAATCTATTACACTCCATGTTTTCAAAGTCTTGAAAAGTAATGTATGACTCGGTATAATTATAGAAAGATATTTATTACAAAAAAAATATTTAAATATCTCAATATAATTGAAAACTATTGCAAAGAGTAAACATGAGAAAAATACGTTAGAGTATTATATCATTTACAATTGTAGTTAGACGACCTAAAATACATACTATATTTTTTTTCAAGAATAAAAAAAGTAATTACCTAGACCTTGCTGGTAATCCAATTCGTTTGGGGAGTTTATATTTCAAAAAAAATTTCTTCTCAAATTCACTTCTGAATCATAATTTAAATACGATATTGTATTTGATTGGTTAAAAGTTAGTTTGTTACTTTAAAAAAACATAGCCTGAAAGAAAGACTCTTTGCCGTTTTCGTAGACACGGTTTATTTTGATTATATATTAAACATGAATAAACCAATAATTCTAATAAGTGTTTCTTTCTGTGTTTCAATTGATAATTATATCACTTCTTTTAATATCTTATTCTTTTGTTCTAGTTTTTTTTTTAACATGGATAAATTTTTATTTGATAATAAAAAAATGTAAAAGAAAATATTAATTGGAGCTTGAAAACAAATTTTTAAATAGCTTTATCATATAATATATTAACATTTACGCAGTAATATCTTATTTAAGTTATTTCTTTTCATAATTATTCGTGGAAATCGTTCAGTAATACTAAACATATTTATTGAAAAAACAAGGACTTACACTCAATATAATTTTAAAATAATATAACGACCCGACCGGTCGTTTTAAGCCCTAGCACGTCATTCAGCGGTCTGGGGCCATGAACAGCTTCATTTCAAGTATTATGACTTGTGCGCGTGATCAGAACTGAATTTCGGGAAGTTCGGAGTTGATTTGAGAGGAGAATTCTCATTTCGGATGCTTAAAGTTGAAAGAATGAACTAGGATTAGAATTTTGAGTAAAGGACCCCGGAATAGGGATCAGAAGGTTCCAACACATTTGTATGATGATTTCGAACATGGGAGTATGCCCGGATAGGGTTTTGGATAATCCGGAAGCGTTTTGGCGCCTATTGTGGAAGTTAGCATTTCAGAAGAAATTTCTTAAGTTTGGCTTGAAGTTCATTTCAGTGTTATCAATGCCCGTTTGAGATTTCGAGTCTGGGAATAGCTCTGTATGGTAATTCTGGAGTTAGGAGCTCGATCGGAAGTGAATTCGGAGGTCCGTAGGTCATTTTGAAGCCATTTGGCTAAAGATAGAAATTTGAAGGTTTTTGGGACGTTTGACCGGAGGTTGAATTTTTAATATCGAGGTCGGAATCTAATTCCGAAAGTTGGATCGGTCCGTAATATCAAATATGATTTGTGTGCAAAATTTGAGGTCAATCGGACGTGATTTGATAGGTCTAAACATCAGAAATAGAAGTTTGAAATTTCAAAGTTCATTAAGCTAGAATTGGGATGTAATTCATGATTTTAGCATTGTTTGATATGATTTGAAGCCTCGTTCAAGTCCGTAATGTGTTTTGGTATTGGTTGGTATGTTTGGTTGGGGTCCCAGGCGCCTCGGGTGGAACGGATCGATTTTCGCCTCGTGAGGACTGCTGGTTTGCTGGTATATGTGCAGCAGATTTTTACTCTATGCGATCGCAAGAGAGAGTATTCGATAGCATAGAGCAAGAGTTGGGGGGGGGGGGCTGGAATTGGTCTATGCGATCGCAATATGCTGAATGCGACCGTAGGAGAAGGAGACCTGGGCCTATGCGATCGCAGTGTTGTTTCATGCGAACGCATATGAGGAATTTGGAGGCAGCAGATTCACCCTATGCGATCGCGGAGCTATGGTTGCGATTGCATAGAAGGGTTGTCTGGGCAGTGATCTTTTAAAATCGGGTTTTGGCTCATTTAACCTCATTTTCTTCCATGGGAGCCGACTTGGAGCAACTTTTGAGCGTCATTTTCATCATCAAGCATGGGGTAAGTGATTTCTACTGGTTTTTGTGTTAAATACAAGTTTATATACGGATTTTGGCATTTAAATTAGAGTAAATACTTAGGTTTTGGTTGAAAACCTAGAAAATTATAATCTTGGATTTTAGCCAGGATTTTGAGTATGGAATTAAGAGAAAATGACGTATTTGAGTTACTAAGGTCATGGGTAACCTTTATCTTCGAAATTTTTTGGATTCCGGGCAGGTGGGCCCGAGGGCATTTTGGTCATTTCACTAAGCGGAGTTGGGAATTTGTATAATCTGAATTGTTAACAAGTATTTGAGCATGTTCTCATTAGTTTGTCTTGATTGGCTTAGTTTTGGTGCATTGTGCGGTTGTTCAAGCCTTCAGAAGAATGTAGAATGCCGGTTATGAGTCTTCGGAGCGAGGTGAGTCTCCTTTCTAATCTTGTGAGGGGGAATCTACCCCATAGGTGAAGTAATTGATTATGTGCTCCAATTTGTGGGGGCTACGTATGCACGAGGTGACGAGAATCCATGGGTAACTACTATTACGCTATTGTCCGGGTAGTTAGGACCCAAAAACATGTTGCACGTGGATTAATTGTAAACTCATTGGTAGCTTGAATTGCTTAACTCACATCGAATTAGTAAGTAAATTTCTAAAAGGATTAAACTTCATTTGTTAAATTGTTAAGGGAGAATTGGCTTTATTTGAATAAATATTCCCCGATAAGTTCTTATTTGACTGATTGAGCATGTATTTAATGTGTGCCTGCGTCGCATGGATGATTCGCGAGCAGGATAACTGTTTATTTATGGAACGGGCCGAACACCTCGGTGAGAATAGATGCATCTATGGTTCGTGCCGCTTGACCCTCGGCAGTGCACAGTTTACATTCCTGTTGGAGCGGGCCGTCACCTCGGTGTGATTTGCGCATGTTTATCTGTTGTTTGAAAATTGTAAATGTGCAATTGGCCCTACGTGGCTTGATATAAACTGATAAGATAATAAAGAATAAAGCTTGGAGTCCCTTGATTTGTTGTTGAAGGTGTTTACCTGTTTTCTGGCTTCACAATTAGAACTTCTATATAAATCCATGATTATCCTCGCACTTATAGAATATTGTTAATTGACCTCTAGTGAGTGTCGAAGTTAGCCATCTCGTCTCCACCCCTTCGGGATTAGGCGGGATACTCATTGAGTACACGTTGATTACGTACTCATACTACACTTCTGTTCATTTTTGTTGCACAGGTATATATACGTCTAACAGCCTATTGGGCGTAGCAGCATGGATGACGCTGGGACTAGGTGATCTGCATCATTCGAGGTGACCGCAACTAGTGTAGTACCTTCCAGTGTACTGTATTTACTTTCCTTCCACTGTATTCCAGACGGACGTTGTATTTTATTTCTCTTATCTGTTGTTGCTCGTGTACTTGTGACACTGGGTTTCTGGGATGATTTTCAATGGATTTATACTAATTGTTATTATTTAAATTTGGATTCAAGTAGTGGACTTTTATTTACAAAGATAGAAGGAAAAACCTTATATTTTCAAAAGTATTAAAAGAGGAATTAATTGATAAGTTGGTTGGCTGGCCTGACAGAGGTGTCTGGCGCCACCACGACCCTTAGTGGATTTTGGGTTGTGACAACATGATATCAGAGCACTAGATTCCCGTCGGTCTCATGAGTAATGAGCAAGTCTAGTAGAGTCTCGCGGATCGGTATGGAGACGTCTGTACTTATCCTCGGGAGGCTGCAGGACTATTAGGAGTACTTCCCTTCTTGATTTCCTTTTCGTGCGGTTCGATTCCTTTGAGGCTTATGCCTTTGATTTATTACTACTCAATCTTACGTGAGCGCTTGTTATAAATTGAAAATTGAAGGATTGTAATGGCACTACAAATGTGGTGCATGATGATTTTCCCGATAGTTGATTGGACTATTATAGTCGCACTTTGGAGGGATATTCTATTGTTTCAGCTCAGTAACTGAACTTCTAAGAGCCTTGAGGCTAGGCACAGGTTGCCATGATGCTTATGAGCAATTGTTCCGCAGTGTTGTTGTAATAGTAGGGTGTTGCCCATGTGTCAGGGCAGTGAATGAATTGAAGGGAGGTTTACTCAGTGCGTAATCAAGGGATTCAGTATTTTATTCCTGCCAGGGGAAAGTCAATCGAACTAAGGATGGCCAGATGGGGACTGGTGGAAGTAATGAAACGTGGTAATTGCAAGTGTGGTGGAGTTCTCCTCTATATGGGGGTGTTGTTGTCCTAATTGAACGTTTTATGCTTGTCAGTGTTATGATCTTCTACAATTCGCCTTGGGGCAAGATATTGTGAAATAGTATTGAAGATACAACTATCAGATATCGCAGGGTGTGACGGTTCCGGATTGAATCAGTATTGCAAATGTTGACTGTTCAATAAAGATGACCTTCGGAAGGGTTTAAGTCAGTAGCAATTTGTGGGTTCAAGTTCTATGAGGATGAATTTTATTAAGGCAACAACTGAGCAGCAAGAGACGAAAAAAACATGTGGGAAGTGTCAGGCGGAGTTTTAAACTTCTAAAAGGTCAGGTTTAGGGAGCACAGGCCGAGCAGTTGATTGAAGAAGTGAGTTTGCCCAAAGTGGGAGAGCAGCGGAGCTGCGTAGGGGCTTGGTAATAAGAAAACTATGCACCTTAAGGGAGTCTGGAACGACTTGAGAATATTAGTGCTTGGTTATTGGCGTCTTCGGATCTAATATGAAGCAGGGACTCTTGTGCGGCCGGGGATTTAATATAACGGAAAGGAGTTGCTTAAATAAAGAGAGATGTGTGAGCACGTGATTTTTGCCCCAAGCAAATTATTCCAAAAATATATTCAAAAATGATTTTTGTGTGGAAACTTGTTGATAATTGTGTGGAAATACCAGGATTTGTTTTTATTTTTGGAAAATAAAGGAAAGAAAATCAAAACAAAATACCATTTTATGTATTAATTAGAAAATACCAAAAATAGAAATTAATTACTCTTTAATTCTAGAAAACTAGAAAATTAAAAGAAAAATACAAAAAAAAATACAAGGAATAATAAATACAGGAGTAATACAAAAAATACAGAAAAAAATAAATAAAAAATATAATACAAAAATACAAGAAAATACAAAAGATAATACAAATACAAAATACAATATG